>JACXGJ010000202.1:109519-157268 GCA_016801105.1 Esox niger | reverse complement strand
ATGGAGTGTGTCTGACTCTCTGACTCTCATTCCCTCTCTGTGTCTCTCTGACTCTCATTCCCTCTCTGTGTCTCTCAGACTCTCATTCACTCTCTGAAGGTTTCTCTCCCTATCCCCCTGCTCTCTGCTCTCTCTCAGCCCCTATTCATTTAGCTATTTGCTTAAAAGCTTTGAATGAAGTGGCTCTCAGACGATTTCACCCCCCCCCCCCCAGTCCACGTTCTCTTCCTTTACAACAGAAAATAATTGATTGCATTATGTATTCACCCCTTTTGCTATGACATCTGCTGACATGATCTGTGGTGAAACCAACTATTCCCAAATAAAGGTGAATGGAGTCCACCTGTCTGATGTTAAGGTGTTATACATGAGGATCCGGACGAGAACGGCACTAGTCAGAAGTCCCCAAGAGGCCTGTGGCAATGCTAAAGGAGTTAGTCTACCAAGGTTGAGGTGGGACCCTGCTAATTGCAACAATGGTGTTTCATAAAAGTGCAATTTATGGGAGTGACAAGAAAGCCATCGTAAAAAAACAACTTGCATCAAATCTCGTCTAGTTTGCCAGAAGGCATGTGGGAGACTGAGACCAATTGGAAGAACATTCTATGGTCTTATGAACATCCTCAGCACTGTTTGGAGGACGGCTAACACTGCACATCATCTAGTTTACAGTACTCCTTTTAAACTACAGCCATGTACAGATATGTATATTATTGCTGTGTATAAAATGTTCTTAAATTCTCACTACATAGGTGCCAGTTTACACTTATGTATATAACTGCCATACTTGCCTTATCCAAATGTTCAATAAGACTAACCAGAACATTGCTAGTTTACAGTGCTCTTTTTTTGTAAACTGCTGCTAGTTTACAGTACTATTTTTTTGTAAACTGCTGCTAGTGTACAGTGTTGTGTACTGTTGCATTATTTTAGAATTTTTGGGCTGGTTATGTTATTTTTTTGTCTTGCTTCTTAACTGACTACGTAGTTGTCGGGTGCCATATCACAAGAATTTCACTGTGCAGGGTGACGATATGTTCGGCGCATTTGGCGAATAAACCTTGAATCTGAAACTCATTGTGAGAACACAACTCCTACTGTGAAAAATGGTGCTGGCAGAATCATGCTGTGGGGATGCTTCTCTACGTCAGGGCCTGAAATACTTATGAAGATGAAGGGAAAATTGAATGCAGCCAAGTACAGAGAAATCTTGGAAGAAAACTTGATGATATCTGCGAAGGTCCTGGGACTTGTGACAAGATTAATCTTCCAGTAGGACAATGACCCCAAACATAAAGCCAAACCCCACTGGAGTGATTTAAAAACAACAAGGTCACCACCCTGGAGTGGCCCACCGTTCTGGAGTGGCCCAGTCAGACATGACCTCAATCCAATTGAAAATGTTATTTTTGTCGACCAAAGGTGCCCATTCAAGTTCACAGAATTTGAGCAATTTTGCAAAGATGAATGTGCAAAAATTGCAGTCTCTAGATATGCAAAGCTTGTAGCGCCTTATCCAAATAGTCATGGGTGTTGACTTTACCAAATATTTACTGAAGGGTGTAAATACTTATGCAGTCTATTTCCTGTTTTGTATTTTCAGTAAATTTAGAACAATCTGTAGATTGTACTTCTCACCTTATCATTACTGAATTTTTGATGAGTTGATCAGTGACAACCCCCACCCCCCCCAGTTAAATGCTCAAAGTGTGGAAAAGTCCAAGGGACGAATACTCTAGAAAGCCACTGTATGTAACAGGCCAGTGTACCGATGTATGACCTTAACTTGGGGGGAAAAAAAGCTATGTATGGCTGACTTTGGACAGGCAGAGTACTGACCACCAGGGTAGAGTCCCAGAAAAGGTCAGAACCCACCAGGTGACACGTACCTGAGAGCTGGCATGGCGCTGGTCATCCACTCTGCTGGGTGACTCACTTTTGGCTCTCTGTCTCTCGGCCATCACCACCACACTGCCAGTAGGACTAAACCTGACAGGACAGAGACATTGGATCCTCAAAACTCGGTTTGTCGAGCTGTTCCACCTCACCTTTCATCTGTCCTACAACAATGTGGGTGGCAGGCTCCTTTGGCATCGAATTTTCCCTTATTTTACTCTTAATTCTCACAAACAAATGCTACCCAAAGTGCCTTTCTAAGGTCATTTGTACTCCATTTCAAAAACGTGCACGCACACTCGAAGAAACCAGGAAGTGCATGCTTCCTTGTACCCACCTCTCTGTCTCACTGAAACTGCTGGAGGGCTGAGAGCTCTTAGCTCCGGTGATAAAACCCTCCTGGACCAAGGAGCTCCTCCCAGATGTGTCAATCATCATGGCTGCTGCCTCTTCCGCCCCGCTGCCTTCCTCCTGGGTATCGGCTCCGATCCACTCCTCCATCCTCTCCGTCTTTATCCTTAACCCGTCCACCACCCGTACCGACTCCCCTTCCTCACCACTCCCCCTCTCGGACTCGGCCTCCACGTACCACTGGCCGGCCCGGTTTATACGCAATATCGGCTCTTTCGCCAGCCGGCCGCCGACCCCTCCGGCAAGACCCTCCGGCCCCAGCCCGCTGTGCTCCACCATCTGGGGGCTCATCGACTCCCCCGCCGGGCTCCCCACCTCCCGGATATCCATTGCACCTCCTGCGTTGCTCCCTCGAGGACCCAGAACCCTGGGGCTGCTGTGGTGTGGGCTGAGGGAGCGCAAGCCCCCCGACGTGCCCACCACCCCACCTCCTCTTCTGGCCTCCAGGCTCCCTGCGCCTCTGTGTCCCTGCTGCCCCGCTCCGGCCCCCAAGTCCTCATCCACATCCGCCAGGCTGATCTTCAGGTGGATGCCCTCCAGGATCTGGGTGCAGCGGTCGATGATGTGCTGCATCTGCAGGAAGCTGGCGGCGGTCAGGTAGCTGATGATGTCGGCCAGCTGCAGGCACAGCCTCCCGGTGTAGCAGAAAGAGAGTAGTTGCTCGAACACGGAGGGGTTGCGAATGACTGACAGGGAGACGGTGCTCATCTGGCTCAACGACATGTGGTCTCGGAAGTAAGGGGAGCTGGCGGCCAACACCACTTTGTGAGCACGGAAGCTCTGGCCCTGCACATTGACCACGATGTCGCACAGGCGCCCCTGAATACGCAGCTGGTTCAGGTGGGACAGCACAGAGTTGCTGAAGTCAGGGATGTCCAGCTGGATGCTGCCCGCTCGCTCCATGTTGGTTGCTCGCTCCATGCTGCCTGTTATGACTCCTTATGGCTGTGCAAAGGAAATCGACAGCATGAGGACGTAGGGGTTATACAATAATGAAAAAAGATTTCTGTTTTACTTCATATACACTGACAACCGACACATTTGAAAACTCGGAGATTTACATTTTGACAACCTAACCAAAAAGTTAGCTTTTGCGAAGGAGGACATAACTTTTCTTACCTTAATGAAATGCACCAGCAGCACTGGACCACGGGCACGGAAATGTTACTGGCTATCAATTTCTGTACTGCACCATAATATTAGCAACTGACTAAACTGTCTGGCTAACTTGCATAGAAGATGGCACTAATTATAGCTTGCAAAGAATTGTACATTGTTGACAAATAGATTGAGCTGACGCTGCTCTCGTACAGCGGAGACGTTCAAATCCAATAACCGAGTCCTGGCCCTCCTTTTTGCCACTGTATCATACTGCAGTACGGGGGATGAACCAAGCCTTCTAACGAAGAATACACCCCGGCGTTGCTCGTGAGGGAGGTGGCTAGCCAGCTAGTTCAACGTCCATGTAGCTAACATAAAAAACAGAGCAAGAGAGAACACCGTACAACTTCACTGTCATAACAAACCATCGTAATACAACTGCGGTATTGCTGCATATATGATGTGTCAATACGCACGTTAACTTATTTTCTATTTTATCTGGTCTGTTACTCCTTTCGCCGCTCTCATTTTCCCATTTCATGACACGGTAGACGGGCCAATTTTGAGGAAAAAGTCAATTTGCATTATGGGAAGTGGTGTTCTCTTCTTAATAACAAGCCATACAGGAACCGTGTAAACGCTAGATAAAAGAACATCTGTCCCAGAATGCATTACACTGAAGTCAAATAGATGTTACGGCTACAGCTATGGTTATTGTAGTTCCTTAATTAAATTCAGAAAGTAAAAGCAGATATAAAAAAGACCCAACATCGCGATACTTGCAGGAGCGCATCGGCGAAACAGGTTGGTTCTACCTACAAACAAGCCATTTTTTTCTTAATTCAAATAGTAGTTATTTTTAAATACTATATTATATAAAAAGGGCCAATTCTTATTTTTTAGATAATTGTTTCTAAAACAATATTTTTCAGTTGAGTCAACTGCGGTAAAGGTATGTTGTTCAGTTATGCACATTTTAATAATGAAACTTTAAGAGTCGTTCCCTATAACACCTCAGGAATTCGCTGTTGTTTTCGACGCAATGCCTTTTGGAGTTATTGTACTTTTTAAGTTGGTGGAAAATTGGATGCCTACACCATTGTTTGATCGGGCCAAGCTAATGGTATTAAGTACTTTTCAATAATGTTTTGAAAATGTAAGTGTCCTTAAACCTTTCCGATCCAACACATTTCCCGAGTTTTCAGATCCTATGGTCTGGAGATTGAGATGTTGAGACAGAACCATTTCCGCTCGACCAGAAGTTATGTCACTTTAGTCAGCAAAAGCAAAACAGGTTTTCACAAACAAGGACGACTGTTGCACAAAATATTATGTTTTTCGGTGACCTCTTCGATCAGGTCCCAATGAAATTGTGTGAGCACATAAATGTTTTTGGGATAATGGTTCTTAAAATGTAAAATAAATATGAATGCTACTGTTATGAAGCAATAACCACATATGGCCATTAGGTGGTGCTAAGTTTCTTATCATGGACCTGTCATCCACCATCATTAGTGGTCCCCCCCAAAATTACCCAGGAGTCCATTCTCCAGACACCCCAGGAAACAGGCCCAGACAAAAAACTGCATTGCGAAGAATTTATTACATTTTCAATAACTTTATTGTTTTTGTCATCCCACAATGAACAAAGAACACACACTATAGTACACATGGGAAAGTTTTTGATACCACATTTTCCAAAGCTCATTACTTTGCTGACAGTATGCACAGTACACTTATTCATACACACAATTGTATTGTCATTGGACAAAAGAGGGCATAATTTGATCAGCATGCACCCTGTGGATCAGTGTTCTTTTTTTGCAGGGATCCCATTTTAGCTGTTTTTTAATGGTCCATGTTTCATGGACAACATCCCAGTTGTGCCTATGTCAGCCTGCAATCTCACCTTTTCACCCTTTTAAATTGCCTGTCAACAGTTGGTTGTCCAAAGTCTGTTACTCTCAAGCTGTAATAATAATGACACATCTGGGATTTGTCTAAGTTCATAAATTGCTTGACGTTTCTGCTGGACTGATTCTCCATACTCGCAACTCACTCACACAGCAAAAGCAGGTTCTTACTGCACAAGTTAATGAGCCGTCTTTTGAGGAGATCTTAGAAAATGTAACATTTATAAACCGAAACGTATATTTATCACAAAATGTGTAACATTGGTTGTTATGTTTTCGCTGTGACAGACCTTTTTGTTTTCCTCGTAGATAGTATATTTTTGACCTTGTTCTCCCTGAGTGAGAGATAGTCTAATAATTATTTCAAGCCAGTGCTTAATTTGTAAATCGGGGGTCCCAGAACACGTTGGGGGCGCGCGAGAGATCGCGAATGAAGCACATCGGTAGAGTAAATAGCGGACAACAGAAAAACATTAACAATCTTATCAGGCAGTGCTGAGGCTGCAGAAAAGGGCAACTTTATGAACTCTGCGTCTACTGTAATGTGTACAGTGCAAAGCGAACACCGTGATTGAAAAGACAAGCACACAGTCCAAATCTGAAAAGAAGTTGCCGGAACAAATTGAGAAAAATCTGAGAGGTAATGGATCCAGTTAAAGCGATATATAAACTTAGATAATGTTACTTACTGTTACTTACCTGGGCAAGTAACAGTGTATATTTATTATTAGTATTAAAATTTAAAAAATGGGAGGAGTCAGATATGATTTTGATGTTTGCTCAAAATCACCTTAATTAAAGTAGGTGCTTTATCATATAGGCCTACCCATGAGTCAGATCCCAAGATCTGAAGTATCCACATAGATTTTGACACTGTAGAACCTAATATAATTTAACCAAGTATAATTATAACAAGGAAATCAATAATTCAATCAAATGTTTCATTTGTCTTACAACATAGCCTTTGTCAAATTTGATGATTCAGATTTTATTGTAGCCCCTGCATTAAGTGCTGTATTGAACCCTGGATATTACAGTATTTTAAATACAACAGATCATGTGGCCTTGTTGATTTTCTTAACGTTAATTATTTACATTTTTTTTTTCTTCAATATCAGTTGATTACAGTTTTGACAGATTTACTAATGCCCTTACCTGTACCTCAGGACTGCTGTTGAATTAACTGTGTACATTTTCTCCACTGGTGCACCTGTACTTGAAACGAGTTACATTCAGGAGAGTAACCTACTCTTAAGAGTAACATCATTTTTAGACATGGCAGAAGTTAGTCTGGGCCTTTTATCGAACCCTTTGATTACTGCTATATACATGCATATTGCTTTAACAATGACAACTTTTATATTATTGTCACAATATTCTGCAATGGGCCAGCCAAACCTGCCTGATAAGAAAAGACATGAATAACAAATATTCAAAAATGCTATTTTTATTAACATATTAACAGCTAACCAAAACACTGAAACCAAAACTTGTGCAAAATTTCAATTGGGGAGTTTGGTGAAACGTGATCCCTTGACCCCCATCAAGAGCTGTTGTACTGCCAATCAAGTGCTGTGGGTGTTGAACAGTCTTAACACATGTTTATTTACTGAACAAATCCACGGGTCCATAGCACCATTCCAGTGGTCTCATTGATATGGCCACTGTAAGAGTTATAGTCTCTTATTTCATTAAAGAAAATTCATAGGGGTCTAGTTCTGTTCAGTTCTGTTTGTCAATTTGTCCGTTTTTGTCAATTTGTACTTCATCTCCATCCCTACTGCACAGGCCTGCTAGTTTTCACAAGAATGTATGTTTCAAGGGGACATGCAAGCATGCACACCTTGATAGGCTGGAGCCAAATATACCTTGAAGGGCCTAAAACAGAACGTCATTGACTGGAAATAGGTCATTTTTCACACATCAGATAGAAGAAATAACACCTTTTCACTGTTTTGAATATAAATTATTATTGCAACTACATTGCATTGCTACAAAGATAACTTTTTCCAATAAGAGTGAAATAAAATATGAAAAGTACAACATACATTCTCAATTGTGGGCTGGAACTGACATTGTAGTTGCCTTAAGAGTTAAGTAGAAAGAAATACAGCACTTCATTAATGGTATTTCTTAAATATTTCAATAATAACAATAAGTGCTACAAACTATTGTCACACATTCATCAACGCCTTAGAAAATCAGTAAACACCTATAATTTGTTGATGGTTCTCAATTAGCACTTTTACAACAAGTGCTTTACTAATAACACAAAAACACCTTTGACAGAAAAGGCTTCCTCTCAATCTGAAAAAGAATGTGGTTGAATTCATAATACTGAAAGGTCTGGTTCATAGTTTGGGTGCTGTAGTGTAAGTGCTTCCACATGACATTGTCTTTTGAATGTGAAAATATTCAGTTCAGTGCTGACAGGCCTCAAGCTGTGAAGGGTGAAGGAACCAAACTGCATCACTGCACATTTCTACTGCCTGGCATGGGCAACTGGATTTCCGGAGATACCCACTCCCGTTTAGCCCTTTTTTTCGGAGTAATTCCTATGCCTCAAAGACAAAAACTTTGAGAAATGGAAACTGAAGAGGCAACTCACACACTTTACATAAACACAACCACAGGGCAACAAAACCACATACAAACACGCCCTACCTTTACACATACATACACAATGTACAGACATTTATACATCCTCATTCCCTAACCCCTCAGTCACACCCACATCATCCTTGTGCATCTGGATGCGTGCAACAGAAGTTCCCTTTTCTACCATGTCTGCCAAGCCTTCTAAGGACGCAACAAAATCATCACCATCGACGAATCCCGCGTTGCACCACATTGATCACCAGGAAAGTGGGAACGCATGTACATCCGGTGTGCCAAAACCCAAACCGGCTGCGGGTGTGATCGGGGCATGGGAATTCACGCTGCTATTCACTGAACGGTCCGGAGTCCTTTAAGAGGAGGAGGTGATATTCCCAGAGGACACAATGTTCTCCCGCGGCGAGAACTCCGGATCGTCCTTGTTTGGGTGGGACGAGTTATCCGACTTGCTTCGGCTGAACTCGGCTCCCATGATGGGACGGGAGAACTTGCCCGTGGGCTGGGAGCACGCGTTGCAGCACAGGAGCGTTTTCAGGAAGGCGCGGCGCATCTCGTTGCTGGTGAGCGTGTAGATGAGCGGGTTCATGGCAGAATTGAGCACGGCCAGCGCCAGGAACCACTCGGCCTTGTAGAGGATGGGGCACAGGCGGATCTCGCAGGCCACATCCAGCAGGAGGAGGATGAAAAGCGGCGCCCAGCAGGCGATGAAGCAGCTCAGCACGATGATCACGGTCTTCAGCAGGGCCATGGACTTCTCCGAGCTCTTGCTGCCGGCGCCGCCTCCGCCGCGCCCGTTGGAAACCTTGCGGAACACCAGCTTGCGGCTGCGAGTGCGGACCAGGGCGTAGATGCGCGCGTACAGCACCACGATGGCCATGAGGATGACGCTGAACACGGTGGTGCAGAACAGGATGTAGGTCTTGTGGTAGAGCGGCAGCACCGTGGAGCAGCTGGACATGCTCCGGATGCAGTTCCAGCCCATGATGGGCAGGCCGCCCAGGATGGCCGCGATCAGCCACACGGTGCTGATGAGCATGAAGACGCGGCACGTGTTGCCGTTGTTGTGCAGCTTCATCTTCAGCATGGTGAGGTGGCGCTCGATGGCAATGGCCAGCAGGCTGAAGACTGAGGCTGCCAGGGCCACGAACATGCTCCCTTCCCGGAAGAACCACTGTGTGGGGGTCAGTTTGTAGGTGTTTGCACCTGACAGCAAGATGTTGGCTGTGTACACCACTCCGGCCAGCAAGTCTGACAGGGCTAGGTTCCCAATGAAGTAGTACATGGGCTTGTGGAACTTCTTGGTCCTCCAAATGGTAAGCAGGACCAAGACATTCTCAAGAATAATGAAGCAGCAGACAATAATGAAAATCACAGAGTCCGCTTTAAGCCCAGAATCCTGCTCAACTTTCCGGAGCTTCCCTGTGAAGTTGTAGTGCGTCGCAATTAAGTCTGAATACATGGAGTCACCCATGGCTCCTATTTCAATTGAAATCCCACAGATTCTGTAGTGAACAGTTCAGTCCAGTGGGTGGTGCTGTTGGGCCAAGTCACAGCTGGCGATGGCGACAGTAATCCTTTGCATTTGATGCATTACCATTGGAGTTAAATAATCCTCAAAGCTACAGGATATTCTGATAATATCCTTGGACTCCATCAGGAAACTCCTGAAAAAAGACAGACATACTCATTTAGTTTACTCCGGCTCTTACATATAAAACGTGAATATTAAGTGATAACTAAGAAGTTGGTAACACTATTCTGAGAGTCCCAGAAGTGTGCCTGTAGATACTCTACTAACTATTTGAAACATTTTAACTACTAAATCTAATAATTATCTATATCGTAACCTTTATTCTATACCTAATCTTAAACCATACCCTAAACCTTATTCTAACCTTAACCTTAGCAAGAAGTTGTTTATAAACTGATTTAAAGTTTATTTCTTTAAAGTTTGTTGAAGGTTTGTTGGTAGTATTACTATCTATATAATATCTCCAATGGAAATTGGGACTCTCAAAATAATGTGAAACCAGGAAGTTTGGTAAATCAACATAAAAGACAAAATGGATAGTCTTTCTAAACAGTGATAAACGTGAACAGAATAACTACAGGGAAACTAATTTGCAGTTATTTGTTTGAGTTGATGAGGATAACAGTTATTAAGGAATATGTGATCAAATAGAACAAAGCGTATGGTTATTTTCCGAGTGGATATGCTTACACCTGGTTCTTAACTGAGCTGAATTCTTTTAAAATTGATAAAGTGAGCATATGTCGTGGCCCAATTGGCTATTATCAGTCTCAGAGCTACTGTAACCAAGCTAAAAATAAGTACACCAACTGCAAACAGATCACGGTGTAAGTTAGACTTATAATTTCTTCAAGTGAGAAATAGGCATGATGCTGAAAAATAAAGAAATATAGTGAACTTTACACTTATTTTTGCTAAACATGTAGTATGTAGTTCCACTAGTTACCTATAAGCAACACAATTAATTACTGAAACCAACCTGCGTTTCAGTTTTGTAAAACTAACCCCAAGCTATCGCAAAATGTAATTAGGTGTAATTAGATAAATTATGTGGTTAATTACAACTGCTTTAATTGTACAAAAAACCATGGGGAGAGGACATTTGCTATCACTACGATATGAAATATATCTTTAAAATGTTTACTTTTGAAAACTTCGGAATAAACTCACTAGAACTAACGTAACAGGGGTCTCTTTTAAAATGAACTTGAAATGTTTGTGAACAGAAAATGATAACTTTTAATGTAAGTGAAAATAATAGAACAATTCGGTGGAACGTTTTCGACTTGAATCACTTTCAAAAGGTAGGCAATAATCAAAACAATAGTGCCTTTCTCGCAACATAATTGTCATTTACATTTCATATTAAAATGTTAATATGATGGCTTGACAGAGCCTAATTTTCTAAAAACATTGATACAAATAAGTCATTGTTGTTCCCTTACCTTAATAGTCGTCATTAATGCGTATGTATTAACTGTGTTGGCACAAATCCTCAGGTTATTTGGATCCCAGTGGCTGAGTTCTGTGTGTTAGCTCAGTGATCCCATAGACTGAGAGGCTTAGGAAAAACGAAGCTTTTCGTCATCTCTAGCCTCGAAACCCTCCCCTACCGCTTAAAGATGCATTCCGAGAATTTTAGACACTAGACTTAAGAGTGTTGCACACGATCCAAAACTGGTAACCGAAAATTGTGTTCTGTGCAGATGTGTCCCATTACATCAAAACCACTTCATTTGAAACTTTGAATATCGTGGGTTTCTGAGGCTTTTGTGATTCTATTAATTAATATGAAAATGTGACCAATTTATTAACACATCTAGATCAAAATGGAAAAAAAGATTTGCCCAGACTGCATCTTAAATTCTGTCCTGTCGAAAGTCCTGTCAGTGAATTCACTGTCATTACATATATTTTTAATTAACAATGTGACTCAAATTATATTAAAACGTTTACAAAATTTCACATTCTGAATGTATGGCTATTGCATGGATGGATATGTAGATGACAATTTCGAATTATTAGTGAATTTGCGATCTCAAAATAACACAGATATTTATAGTAATGCTAATAGTTACAAAAATCATTATAAATGTTAGGCAACTAATACAACTTTGACAAAGAAAAACGTTTTTTTATCGTCAAGATTATAATGTTATTGCTTTGTCTGTGATGACAATACTCCCTAGGACAATACACTCATTGGTTTTGGAGGATCGCAATGGCTTTTCTTTTTTGTCAAATGCGGCCATTAATAAGTGCATAACTAAGCATTATATCCTTTATTATTACGGTGGGGTCGGTTATGTACATTTGGTTGGCACTTTATTTAATCTATTGTAATCCTCTACACACAACATTTACTAGAAAAGGGTTTATAAATATTGGAATTGCATGTGTTTTATTGTTTATCCATTATGCCATTTACCCATAGCTTTTGGAATTGTCAACAGACTACCTTCAAAGAATAATAGTCTACTGGAGATGGTACAGATGTAATCTAATCTAATTTTCGTTCTAAGAGAATTCACAAACAAAGAAATGATAACACCACAGTGCTGTTAATGCAAGTGATGTCTGTTGAAGACCTAAGGGGATGCTGGTATTCTAATATTATGAAATCCGGTGGGGTTTGCGATGCCACCCTTTTGTTTGGCTGTTGACTTTGTAATATGGTTTAGATATTTCTAAACGGACACACAGTATAAGGACATTTTCTCCAAGACTCCGCTTACCATGATACTTCTACTGCTATTTCCTTGAGGATTGTCAAAACCAGTTATATTAGAAAAGGTAACCACAATTATACTCATTATGTACTGTAATTTATCGAGTCCCGTATTAGAAATCCTTTTGTTTAAATCTCTGGGAATGTACCAGCTGTGCGTATTATTCCACCCCCTGATGTTCCACTTTATGAGGAGTAAAGCACCCCCGCCCCCCCCTCATCCCCTATGTTCCAGTGTTCCTTTTTTTCTGCCCATTAATTCCATGCACTTCTCCATCCGTCTCTTCAGGTCTGCTGCTCCGTCAGTCTCTTCAGGTCTGCTGCTCCGTCAGTCTCTTCAGACCTGCTGCTCCGTCAGTCTCTTCAGACCTGCTGCTCCGTCAGACTCTTCAGGTCCGCTCGCGTCCTGTCGCAGGAGGTGAACTAGGCACAGCCATGATGTGTGCACGTATCACCCATTGACTATCATCCTTACTTTATGAGAGGATGGCGGCTGCATCAGGTATTGGGGATGGTTTGGAACTGAAATACTCCCATGTTTAATTGCTACTAATGGTTCCTCGAACAAGCCATCCCTTCCACCTGCCTCTCCACCATGAGCAGCAGGCCTCGCAGTTCCCAGCAGACTGCAGTTCTGGCTGAGAGAATAGTTGATGCATCTGAACAATGATCTTGAGAGGGACTGTAAATTAATGAGTGAGCCTGTCGGTATTTTGTGCAGTTTTAGTCTGTCTAACTGGTGAGATTACCTATGAGTCCCTGGAATCAGCAGTTTCAATCCAGAGGCAAGAATGAAAGAGAGCTGCAGCCTGTGTTCAAAAAGCAATCCCTAGCCATGAAACTTCACATTTGTTTTGTGATATGGCAGCAGCAAAGACAGAACAAAGACATTTTTACATTTTAGTCATTTAGGTGATATGCTTATCCATAGCTATTTACATACACTGTCAGTTTTTTCTGGTTAAAGATAAAACAGATTGACGGAAAACGTGGAAACTAACAAAGGAAATGTTTCCTTCTAGAGGTACAGTTGGTACAGTGTTTGACAAAGTGAACATCTATATCCATGCTCCGGTTAGTCGTCAGTACATCAATGTTGGCACCATGGTTGTCAGCTTTCTAGGCCATCAAACTAAGGGAGATCAAAAGCCTGCTTACAGAAAGCCTATGTCTTTCAATTTTATAGCCCCTTAAATTTTTCCACCACAGGACTGACCTATTTATTCTCTCAGAATGATTATTCCTCATGTGGCCTTCTGGAGGGAGAACATCATCATTAATCTAAAACAAAAGGAACCGTAAATCAACCAACCAAAATGTTCTTTATTCACACATGATTTCACTGCAATGCTTTGCTAACACAGCAGCTAACTTTACATTTCAAGTGCCATCTGTCATTAATAGCTAATCATATTTAGGATATTTGATGAATGGGAACCAAAGCAGCTGGGTCCTTATGCATGTCAACATCCCCTCCCCCTCTCTCCCCTCCATGTCCAAGAGGTCAGGGGAGAGTGGCCATGCAGAAAAATATTTGGAGGGGTGAAAAGAAGGAGAAAGAAAAAGGAGACAGACAAACGGCGGACTGTGCTTTCATGCGCTGCGGTGACTGTGTTTCATGACTCGAGCGTCGAGGAGAAGTGACACTGCACCCAAAATGGAGAGGAGGGGCCCTGACATAAGAAGTATGACTGCTCAGTGGTACAAGGAAAACAAGAGATGTGTTTGATGTTATTGATCCTTGATACATCCATTTGGGAAAATCTCGCCAACGTCCCTCACTTGTCATCACTCACTTCATTCTTTTGCATCTGGTTGGTTCATAATTACCCGAGTCCTTCTTCACTTACAGTGATTGGATTTAGTGCAGTTGAATGTCTATGGGTTTGTCCTACATCCCTCCATTCCATAAGTATTTTCCTATACTCTATTTATATGCACTGAAACTGATACTTATATCTGTTTTGTGTAGTATATTGTTCAAAGTGTACCAAAAGTTACTGTCCTGAAAAAGTCAAAGACCACCTCCGAGAATAACACCGACTGGCTTAGCCCAGAAAAGGATGGAGACGTCTCTGATGTTGGACGATGTGAAACCACAGGCTATGTAGACAGCTACATGGCACTGCTTAAGACTTCTGTGGTAGTTTAGAATTATAACCATTCATCTATACAACTAGGCAGGCAAATCAAGTTCTACTTCGAAAAAACGAAGTTACCGCAAAAACAAGAAGCAGACAGATTGTTGCCGGTCATGTTAAGGGCAGCTAATTATTTCCCAGTAGTCTAGTACATTACTGAACACACAAACATGGTTTCGACGACCACGTCAATGTGGAAAAATAATACTTCAAAAATGAAAGAATTAGTCTAAGGAAAGTAGAGGAAAAACAGCAGACCGTACTAATTGTTTATCTCGAACAAGGGAAGGATTGACCCAGAGATGAGGTGAAACTTGTGAGTTTTCCGGTGTGTAGAGTAGGTGTTTTTGGAACCCCTTTGGGTCATAAATCGTAAACATTTTGTGGTACGTACTCACAACATTAAACTCCTCTCATGAAGCGTTCCACAGCAATATGATCGCAGGAAATGCTCAATCAATGTCAGGACTGAAAACTAGTAACTTACAGAGGTTTTTACTAGGGCTCCTAGGGATATTTCTGCTTTAGGTACTTTAAGTGTCAAATAAAAAAAGGATCAGCAACAAAGTGTGTCCTATTTCACAGTGTACAGTGTATTAGTCACACATGAAGTATAGAAAAAAACTACAGCTTACGCTGTTTCATTTCGACAGATTTCCATCAGTGAGCAGCCTACATGCATACATTTATGCAAGTCCCACCAATTGTAATTATAAGCGCCATCCACTGCATATCCAACCTACTTTGTCTTAGATCAACACACCCTAGAGCTGACCCGATTCAACCAGGTCAAGTATATGTTGTAGGGGGAGAGGAAGGAGAACATTTCACAAAATCTAACAATCGCCACATCCTTGCTTTTTCCCTCTGGCCTAAAAGTGACTTGTCTCCTTCCTCCATCCGGTTCTCACAGTCATTATAGATAGCGTCAATCAACCACACCCCAAAAATGCACATGGAATTTTGGTTGTCACACTGGCCATCAAGACGCCATACAGAGGCACTGTCACCCAAAACTAGGTTAAAAAGTCAGTGGTGTCCAACACACTTCGGGATAATCAATGACAGCGACTGGCCTTGTTATTGAGATATTGTCACCATTTAAGAGAGTCGTTGGTGGACCAGAATGTAATGGTCAGTGGAGATGGGCGCGAGAAGTGAGACTGGAGGCCACGATGGGCATTAGAAATGCTCTGCACCTAACTCTGCTTGTTAACTTCCTTAGCATCAGGTCCACGTGATTAACTGTGAAGTCTCGTTAATGTCACTCACTCTCAAAAGTGAAATTGTTGAGCCGTCCTTTGTTGTCTATTGAACTGACATGTAGAAATCATTCTTGTCCATTGCACTGATTTATAAATCATAGGAGTTGTCAAAGAGTTCATCACCTAACGCGCTCTGGGAATTAATTAATATCCATTCTTTAGTTGTAGTAATTGAACATTTGTAAAGATAGCAGCAGTTCAGGGCAGGAGGGCCTGGTTATAGATAAGTGATCTCCAGAGTAATTTACTCTATAAATCCTGCTACAGACTAACCCTAAACTAGGGAGTTAACGCCAAGGTTTCCGTGATGACAGGATGGTCTGGAACGGACTAACCTTGTGGAATATTAGAACTATTTTGACTTTGTTTGTCTTTGTGCATGTGCGTATGAGTGCGCATCCATGATGCTGGAAATGTGTCTGGCCACACATAAAGTTGCATCCATGATGCTGGAAATGTGTCTGGCCACACATGAAGTAGAACAAAAGAGCAGGAATCGGCATGGGGCCATTGTCCAGAAAGCCGCTTGGATTCCCTTTGTTGTCGTGGGCAGATCTGAGCCTGCCGTGATCCAGATATGTGTAAGCCTTTAGACCAGTTCTTGTATATTAGAAAGGCTTTGGAGATTTCTCTGACAAAAGAGAGCTTTGTGCTATAAAAAGAGAACACACACATAACCACACACTGGCCCAAAACTACACACCTTAAACAGTGTCATTTACGATTATATATATATTATATGTATTATTTATTCTGCTAGTTTCTTTGTCAAAGATTATAGATAAATCTTCCCAACTCCTTTTCAAGTGGTGAAATTGTCTTAGGCAGTCTTTCAAAACACCAAGCTGAGTTCACAAGTTGTAAAAAAAAGTATCACCTGGTGTCCCACTAAATATGAAAGACATTAACTATAGAGCTTCTCCACTGCTCTGCCCGAACACTTCGGACATTTTGTTTTCTCCACCTAGATCTGTACTCCCAGGGTGCATTGTTTTGAAATCAGGTGAATATGTGCTTAATGTGTCTGTATGTGATATCAATTGTGTGCTCTGAAAATATTATAGACATAGACAATATTATAGAAAGAAGAACTATGCTTTGACCACAGAAAAACATCTTAAAATAAATGTCACATCGTGTAACCATGACTTGTAGGAAATCAGCTTCTTACAATATACGTGTTCTTGAGGGAACCAGCAGAACAAACTGACACAGGCGCACTGGCACTGTTAGTTTTTCAGCCGGTCGCCATGGTGCTGAGTTAACTATGCCCAACCCTGAAAAGGGTAAAATGCATTCAAGGAGAAGGGTCTTTTGTTGGAGGAACGCCCCTTTCACAACTTTCTCTCATTCTTGGTTTTTCTGAACCTTTTAGATGAACAGGAAATGGGACTTGTATGGGTGATGAGTCTTAGGATATCTCCCTGTACTGCCATGTCAAAATTCACCATGGGAATTTGTTTCTGTTCCAAACGAACTATAACTTACCCACTAACTTACAGGCAAAGCTTGCAACAAACACTACATTGTAAGTCTCTGTCTGCCTTTGGGAAGCATCCAAAAAGGACTTTCAATGGATGCGTCTCTGTGTCTTTGAAACTTCAGAACACCAATGATAGATGGCGATCCTAAGAGGTCAAGTATTACTCCATGTTCTGGGATGCAAGTGATTGGTCAGTGACAAACAAAGGCCTGCCTTTCCAGACCAATTGATGCTGGCACAATGCCACAATGGATCCTTGTTTATGGAGCGATGAATTCCACATTGGCTGGTCCCGAGCATCACATCTGAAATGGAGATGATGCATAGAAAGCCTGGACCAATGTTAAAAAATGTTGCATGAGAAAAAAACTCTGTAGTACCCAAATAAACTTATTTTAGCGGCCACCAGATAAGTTTCGAAAGGCTGGTCTCAGGATGTCTGTGTGACTTGCCTACTGTGAAAAAACGAAATGCTGCAACACAATGAATCTGTGGTGAAATGAAACTCACAAACCCAGCGACGGAAATGCCTGTGACACCAGCGCATATTAAGGGCAGCGAGCAGTGTGTCATTCCGATGTTCTGACTGCCCTGTTTTATTTTCCAGCCTGCGCTGCTTCCTGACCTGGGACCTGTTGGTACTCACTGTTCACGTTGAAGTCAAGACATCGCTGAACAATGGCCGGGCTCAAACCAACCGGCCGTAAGACTCAACCCAGGAAATGCGCGCTTGACGGAGGTCTTAGTCAGAGAGGAAGTGCAGGTCACAAAGCAAACATATCCCCTAGAAGGGGGCCGTCCATAGAACGTGGAGCAGCCAATGGGATGTCAAGGGACGGATCATTCAACGCCATGATCTCTTCAAAGTGAATGTCCTTTATGATCTAAGTTACCATTGAAGACCCCTGCTCTGTTGTATCTGTTAGCTTGGCTCAGGTGTGGACAAAATGTGGCCGTGATTGTTTCAAGGTAATGTTCTGTTAACTGAAGTGAGACATGTCCCCATCTGGCAAGACAAAAGACAGTAACGTCTACGCCTCTGCAGATGCTCCAGGAAACTGGGAGTTTTAGGGGGAAGTACCAACTGGCACCTGAGGTCACCAGGAACAATAGAGAGGTTTGGAATCACATGCTAAATGTCTTGTCTGACGGGTGGGTAATGAAATGGTTTATCTCCTCCCAAGCCAATCTTTTTTTTTTATTTTTTATTATTAAATGCCCATCTCCCTGCCAAATAGATTAATTAAAACAGTACAGCCTTCAGGTGAAACAGAACAAAACCTATTCCAACTTAAGAATGACAAGGAAATCCTCTGACTTGGTCAAATATTGCATCCTATATTTTGTTATAATATTTCACCCCATATTTCTTTCATAATTTTTCAACCTCTTTTGTAAAGTACTTACAGTAAAATCTAGAATGTTGTACTTGTTAACCCACCTGAAATCTATTATTAGAAAACAACATATTTCACCTGAAAGCTTCATTAAGATACTATGAATATAATCACTAGTGCTGGTATTGTGAAATGTCAGTCCCTTGACCCCTGTGGGAGAAGAATTGGGAATCAGAGAGAAAGATGTCTGGATCCCTTTCCAGGGGACTTCCTGAATCACCGTGGTGATTTGGCCCACAGGGAGATCCAGCTCAATCTGTGCCAAGTGACAAACTCCCTTGACTCGGAAACGAAGAGCTGTGTCCATTATTCAGCTTTGTATTCATGTCTCACAGAGTAGCTGTAGATTAGACAATGTGCCCTCAAAGATGAAACAGCCAAATGGCATATCTCGAATGACTAATGATATAAATAAAATGCCCAAGACATCATGATACACTTAAAGATTCCCAAAGCAAGGACCTGTTAATAATTCCAGTAATCAAACACCCAGTGAAGTGGGCTTACATTGTAATCTTGGAACACTGGGGTACCACAAGGATCTGTACGATCCCTCATGTTTATGTACAAACAACTCATTAACCTTTCATCTCAGGACGCCAGCTCTTGGAAATGACATTTGTACTCATTATGCGTTGTAATGTAATCATTAAATTATCAACAATGTGCAGGTGCAATTAAGTCCAGGTTTTTTACCCTTTCACAGTGCCTTCTTAAAAACATTTACTTTAAAAAGCAATATTTTTTCTGAAAAGCCTGGGACTGACTATGGATTATATCATTTTTGGTCTGTATATCGATTTTTCATACTTTTTATGTAGAATAATGAACCACTCGGACTGTCTGAACGGAAAGCGTGTGCTATCATTACTTAGGGTTGGGAATAGCTTCAAACTAGAGTAACTATTCTATTTAACCTGTAATTGCGGAAATCTTTCCATAGGCTCACAAAAATTATATCAAAACCAATTCAGGTTTGTCAAAAACACTTTCCTCGTCAACAAAGGCATGTATACTATCAATATAGACTGTGGTTAACATCCGGGAGTTTGAATTTGTTTTGTCATTATCAACAATTGTCTGATTTATTTAGATGTCTTGGCTTGGTTTTTTATTGACATGCACTGTGAAATGTTGGTCCTTATATACAGGAGACAGGTGAGTGCCTTCCCAAATCATGTCCAATCAATAGAACTTTCCATGGATGGACTACAATCTTGTTCTACAGGCATCTCAGAAGAAGCTCAATTTGGAGTGTCATGACACACGAGATATTTCCATTTTCACTTTCTGCAAATTGACACACATATCTGAAAAAGGCAGATATAGAGATAGGGTGCTACAAAACAGAACTGCAGCGACCACAACGAACTGTACAACAAACCATCCTCCTTGACATACTTTAGTATGAAAACTGAACAAGAGCTGGACAAACAGAGAACGCTGCTGTTTGGAGCCTGGCCCATGTAGGTGTTGTTGTAGGGAAAAGACGGGCCAGTGTGTCTTTTGATATGGCCAGTGTGCGGTTCATGAAAGGGTTCAGCAAAGCATGTCCGAGGAATGTAAATGGGTTTGGGCCTAATTGAAGTGGGCTTGGAAGAACATCCCTGCAAGTCATGGTACCCGAAGTTGGACTGCGCAGTCCCTTAATGAGCAGTCATCCGATGGCAACAAGGCCCGAACACATTCAACAGCACCTCCTCCTCATCTTGTTATCCATCAAGTAGTTTGTTTTGCTTACAAACTGCCTGTGCATAGTCTTGTGTGAAACTACCAAAAAGGGGAGTCTACCAAGGTGTAATGTCCAAATAGGTCATCTCAGTAGACATGCCAGATTCTTGAGAACTATGTCCCAGCCTGTGCCGCGCTCTGCAATCACCACACTCAAACAGCCATCCAGACCATTTCTACGTTCGAACTTGTGTGACCAGGTTGACATGGCCATCTCATAGGTGAGAGAGATACCTGTACATTCCTTTACTGTAGCATTGTAACCTTGTTAAAATGGTCCTCTGCGATCAACTAGTTACTTGCCGTGGCCTTCTTGGGAGGTGACAAAGGAGAGCGGAGGGGGGAGGGATGAAGGCAGTTGAGGGGGCGTAGCTGTGGATGTTGCGTGGAGCTACCAAGGGAGCACAGGAAAGCATTAGACTGGGTTTCCTACTCTCCTTCACTTCCTGTGATGTCATGTCATACACAGCCCTTTGTGGGAAAACAGTGACGGTCGAGAATTACTGCTGACTTGTCAGATTCCACTTAACTTACAAGTCTAACCTTGGAGTACCGTTTTAAAATGCGTGGAGAGCATGGTCACAGTGGTGGGTTGGTGAGGTCATAAAAGAGACCTGAGCCGAGGAGAGCCAAGTAACGCTCCATTTCTCGCCTAAACTGTAGTGATTTACCTCACAAACTTATAAAAAAACGATATCAACCTTTTAAATTAAAACACATTTTTCTACTTTACTTCCATTTTCTTCCAAGTGATTGGGACCATGTGCTCAAATGGATGATTTAAGTTCTAGCGTTAAGCAGGAGACTAAAATACATCTTGTTTCCTTAGCTTGTATGTGGGGCAGGTGAGCCCAGTGACATGACTCTAATAATAACATGCTATTATCCAACCTCACTGACTCCCACAGACCACCCATTAGACACTCCCACGGTGGACTCTTGGTGAAAGCTGGAACAAACAGGGGATGTGGACTCCACTCCCGATGGTAGGCGGAAGAGATCCTATCTCAATTATTATTAGTTAATGTTGTTTAGTTGTGGTTCTTCTAAGTAGACGTTGAACAATATAATCTTTGGTTCACATTTCCTGTGGTTTAGTAGTAAATGGCGTTAGTGGCGTATACATTATATGGTGTAACGGGAATTCTAACCCCATCACTGAGTAATAAATGGGAACGTTTAGGAATCATGTGTTAAGAGAAAAATTTGCAATTTTGTGTGGTGTTGGAATTTGGGTATCTTTAAGTTTTAGGTATTTGGTATTTTCTTTAGGTTTCGGGTTGGGTGTTAAGGTTATGATAAGTATAGGCCGAAAGGTTATTGAGATTAACATTAGGGTTGGATTTTAGGACAGGATTAGATTAGTGCAAGGGTAATGTTCAGAACTAGGGAATAGTAAACACAGATTTCTGGGGGTTGGGGTAAGGTCACAGGTTCCCACTAGGATAGAAAGACAGATGTGTGTGTATGTGGATGGAGTTCATACTGGTGAGGACCAAGAAACTGTTTTCTAGAGCATCATTTGGTTTTGCTCCAACGTTATAAGTTGTTGTTGAACGCAGCTTGTATTGTAGCCCTACAAAATGAATGAGTGGTGAAAGCAGAACCCATTTCATGCAGCTAAGCCTGTGCAAGGTAACAGCTGACCTTAAAGGACCAGCAAAAATATTTTCCTCGTGTCCTTTGATCATTTCGCTTAAACTCGCGAAACGGAGCAAAATGCCATGTATTTTACTGGGAATACATGCAATATGTATAAACATAAAAACTGCATAATCATTTTCAATTTGTGCTTCACGGTGTAATTGGGGGAAACATAGTTTTACTGTAAAAAAAAAAAGGAATTTGTGTCACTCGATACCATACCATAACCTGGTATGATGACCGTGCCTGAAGACCGGCCATCAGAGTGATGACATCTATTCACAACTTTCACCATTTAAATGTTTCTAATCATGTCCTAAATTACTAATATGAAATACTTATTTCATAGGTATGTGTTTTTAAGTCACGTTACCGCTTTTCACTTTATTAAAACGTGCACACACACGCACGCACACACACACACACACACACACATCCAGCACCGCCTTTGAAGACTGTACTAGTGCAGTGCCAGTAACAGATCACATTGGCAACCTGGAACACCAAGTCCAAACCAAACCGAGTAAACAGGCCAGAGGTCCTGAGAACAACCTCCGGTGTCCAGGCCTCTCTCAAAGTGATGGGTGGGCAGCCAGCCTTACATGGAAGATCAAATGACAGGGTCACAGTCCAGAGGTCAAAGGTTATTCCACTCTCCCTTCCTGTTGCTAAAATTCCTTATATACTATTCCCTTCAGACATTCTTTCTGGCCCGAATAATCAGGGCAAATCTGTTACAAAATAATCCTCTTTCACAGTGTTTGAAACCAACATAAGTAATGATCTGTACAGACACACATAATTTAGATTGATATTATTTTATGTATTTTAAACTATGTCATTTTAGTCTTGTGCTGTAACAGGTTCAACCCAAGGAAATGTGACTGTTGGTTCTAGTGTTGGTGAAGTCTGGGATCTTCTAGCCCCACGTCTGGGTCATGAGAATCAAGTCTTAGTCGTTGGATGAACTCAGGACTGAGTAAATCTGTCGCCCTACATCCTCCATTCAAGCACTGGCAGCCGACCATACTGTCCTTACCTATATGGTATCTTTGTCATCTTGAATCATAATCTTCTTACTAACAAGTGAAACCACAAACAAAGTGAGAACCCCCTTGGCGTCATCCTGTCCAGCCCAGTTATTGACAGTAAAACAATAAAATGTCAGTATGCCCTCTGCCCTGTCGGTCTGTCTTCCCTGTCTGTCTGCCCTCTGCCCTGTCTGCCAACCTTCCCTCTGCCCTGTGTATCTGCCTTGTGTGTCTGTCCTGTCTGTCTGTCCTCTGCCTCTCTGTCTGTCTGCTTTGTCTATCTGTCTGCACTCTGCCCTCTCATTCTGTCTGTCTGTCTGTGTCTAATCCTTGTGGCGGAGGGGAATTAGTTTGTATTGGCCCACATTCTACGCCGGTGGTCTGCATGTTTAATTGGAAACAGAGAACGTGTTAAGATTATAACTTTTCCCCAAAAGCAGTGCTAAGGATATATTCACCCTTTCATTACGGGCAGTGTTATTTTAGAGATGTTTTCTACTGATTTCAGCTTGTAGGAAACTCTTCATTTGAGTTTGTGAGTGACTTTGAGCTGTTGAGTTTGTTTTTCCAAACTTTCGTGGTGCTTGGTTGTACTGTACTCAGTTATCTGTCCGATGTGTGCTGTACCAAAAGGAGACGTCTGTGTGAGGCATTAAAACACCTTCAGAGATGGAAGGAGTTTTCAAAACAAACAGTGAGATCGCAAATTCTGATTAAGGCAAATTCTGTGCCACTATGGGCAGAAGTAAAACAAAATTGTTTTTCTGAGTAGCATTTTTTTTAGGATGGTTAAAATATGTCGCGTCTCATGTTAAAATATGTAAATGACATCAAGGGGGACAGTATAGATTTTAGCTTCACCCTCCATACAAATGTTCCAGTAAAAGGGTTTGCGTAATTAGTTTAAGGCCAGTGTCGCTCTCCATTAAAATGATATCAGCTTTGTTTGAGGAAGGGAGGAACAGTATCCACTGACACAGGGCGCTGTCATCTCACCCTAAGCAGACGGGACACCCAGACACCGCCAGCGGCATCTCTCAAAGGGAACCCCGTGTTTTCTTCCGCTAACAACTACCCACGTAATTAGTGCTTATTACATTGTGAGGATTAAGGCCGATTTAGCATCGCTACATCATGATTTTACCTAAAACAAAGCATGAACACTTACGCCATCCCTTTTGTCATGTGGAAGAATATGCCAGTCTCAGTTCTTCCATCTTTATTGGTAACCAGGCTATAAACTGGCCAACTGTCGGTGTGAATTTCTTTGATCATATTTTTTGCAACAGAAATATATACACACACACATTGCCTGTGTTGTGAAGAAGTTTATCTGAGGTCGACAGCTGGTCTTAGCTTTCCTGGGAAGCAGTGCCCAGTGAGACTAACCTTTTGGACTAAGTCTGACAGGGACCCTGTGGGAGGGTGTGTACATTGTATATGGCAATGATTGACAGTATGAAAATAATAACAACAGTATGTAAATACAGCCTCCCATTTCTTTTTTAAATGTCAGTCTTTTTCACAAGGACTCCATTGTAAGAGCATAGCATTGTATTCCTTTCCACAGGGCCTCCAGTGTCACGTTCATAGCCGGGGAGATGTTTTAAGGTTCTTTTGCCAGCCTGGTTCAGAACAATGCCAGAGCTATGGACCGGCCGCGGTGACTTCAGGACCAGAGCAAAAAAGCGACCTCACCTATTGAACCAAACCAACATTATTTCACACAATGTGTCCTGCATTTTGAGGGGAAGGAAACGATTATTGTGCTTGTAGTACAGAATGTCACCTATTATTTCACTAGAAATGTGCACTGTATTATTTTCACAGCAGACAATCAGCACAAGCATCTTGTCTCTGGTCTCCCTGTCATCCTACACCATCCTACATCATCCTCCCACTTTTCAACTTGTCATATTTGACCGAATGAAAATACAAATTTACCGGTATGTAACCGCACATTGGAATACATTCATAGGTGATTACATATTTTCTGTTCAATGTTGTTTCCCTTTACTTTAAAAACGGCTGACTTCATTTGAGCTTCTAAATATTTGCAGAATCTGACATTGACGCTTACAAGGTAGAGAGGTTTTACCTGGAGGGACATCACTTGAATTGAGCAATTCAGCCTCTACTAATTAATGAATTTACACATTGTGAGGCCCGGGTTAATACTCCTTCAAACTCAGGCCTGCATTATTTGGCGGCGTTTGGTATACCGATATCTTGACTCTTGTTTAACTTGAACATTACTTTAGTTATTTTGAAATTTTAGACATGAAACTACCTTTTCCCATGTAATTATAACATGTTCATCTCTGCTACTTGGATTCTGGATTTCCCAAAGTCAACTTTGCGGATTAGACTGGACACAGAAATATTTCAGCTGAGGCAATTCCTCTCTTCCCGATCCTGTTTGCATAATTTAGAAAGATCTGGGAAAAGCACTCCAGTCACCGGAGAGGAATTTGAGGATTATCTTGGTATTTTTTTTAGCTGCAAAAGCATGCCATATATAATATTAACATAATTTAGCAGTCATTCCTATCCAGAGGAAATTTCAGTTGTGGAGGCATTCATTTTCAATATTGGTCCCCCTTGTCACTGCACTGCACTCTACTCTCCAAATGAACTATACAGGAAACGATATAAAAATGAGGACTTCTGGGTTAACCAAGATCAATGTTTATGCAAGAAGTTACACAACTATTACAGAAGAGAGCGTGAAGAGCGTAATGAGAACCACAGTGGTGGAGGGAGATGAAGGGAGACTGGGGAGGGAAGGAGATAGTGGGAAAAGTGCAGGGAAGGCCGAGAACCTCTTTGTTAGCCCCGACAGAACGATCTCCAATTACTGCACAAAGGGGTCTCATTCAGGGCCCATGGTCTTGAACACTGGGGCTTTGCATTAGTTACGAGGGCTGCGGTGAATGCTAAGAGAATCCTGGTCTACTCCATCACCACCATACTGGCTCCTTTACCTATAGGGACAGATTTACTGGACGCTTTTTGTCTCAGGTTTGGACAGTGTTGGCTCGCTCAAGCGTTAGACTCAACCAGAATGTTGTTGTTAGTTTAATTCTACTACACACAATTCCCAGACTCCCCTATATTATGCTAGTTCAGCTGTGAGTATTGTAGGGCTTCCAGAACAACTCATGCTATAGAGTTTGTTCGTTTGTTTTTATCAGGAGATTCAAGTCAAGTGAATCTAATTATGACAGTTAAAAACTCTACTCCGCCAATGAATTTCCCTTTTGGCCTTGGGTCATATCAGGAGTGAAAATGCCTCAGAGTATGTAGCGACGTCATCAGAGTCGTATGTGAGACTTGTCCCCTCCTCCTTTTCCTTTTGTGTATTTCTGACCGTTTGTAGGGAGGGGGTGGTGTGGTGTGTCACTGGGGGGTGGTAAGGTCACTACGACAGGAAGGCTGCGTGTCACCAGGATATGAGCCATCCTCTCCTGTTCTTCCCAATCATCCCATTTGTGGAAATACATGAAATTCCTTTCATGGTTCCAGGGATGTATCTGTTCTGCACTGTAAGTCATCCACATACTGAAGACCTGTGACACTCTTCTCTTTGACCTTCTGTTGTCTGTACGTTCAGTGTGTCTCTCATCAAGACAAGGTGGCGTGGTTATGATTACGCTTGTTTGAGGATGTTTCGAAGTCCAACAGTTAGGTCTCCTTGGTGATACACGGTTAGCGTGCCATGTTGATCACTCTTGCCAGTCCGGTGGGACACTGTCTCATGTTTCACACATTTGAAATTACATTACGATGGTGATTGATTTCAGTGGTCCTCACCTTGTGTGTCCAGATGTTATGCCCAATCTTGACCAAAGAAAAATGTTGGACATAGGAAATGCTTTCAGATGTGATGTAATCCCTCTCCATATGTCCTCAGGCCGAGATCACGTAGTTTTCTAGTATTAGTGAAGCAGCTATGACAATGCCACCGCTTCTATTTCTAAAGTTTGTCCACAGTCCCGTGTGTGTGGATCACAGGGGGGTGGCGGGGCTATGAAAACAGACCAGGTCCAGAAAAGACATTCTTGCTAATTCCCCTGACATGTCTGGTTCACAGTCAGCAACAAAAACCTGCCACAAGGGACTGGTGAGAGCGAGTCGTGGGAGAGGTCTGACTGTAGCCAGGGATGGAAACGAGTTGCTCCATCCCCAGATAGGACCAAATGGTGGAAGTCCTCCTGCTGTGTATGCATTTAAATCCATTTCATTGGGCCATTGTGACTGGCGCTGTTCATATCATATCAGCTTCTGTCCTTTGGTTGGTGAAAGACTCTTCCCATAATTGTTTTAGCAAGCAAGTTTATTTATATAAAACAATTCATACACTAATACATCAAATACATATTTTGTTTGTTTATATGTTCATGGGTTATTTCCTAGAGGAGTCCGATTAATATTGAAATGTAGCCAACCATTTACCTGAAAGAGGGTTTGTATGAAAGAGTCTGCCAAGTGACAGGTATCATGCAGTGTTAACATAAAAAGACATGACAGGAAACCTGTTTAGATGACCGATCATCAAAGACATAACTTCCCTCCAGACTGTTTCAACACATTCTGATTGCTCTCCTAGATACCATGCCCATCTGCCTCCCATACTTTTCATGATTAAACAATCCAAGTTATTTATTATCTCTGGGTTACAGAACCGTAGATTTAACCTGCAGGCTGAGTGCTGACGGGGAGCTGGTTAACGTTTGTGTGGGGGTGGGGGGGGACATGCTCGTCGCATCACCGTCCAACTGTGTTGCCTCTCACTGCAGGGACAATTTGCCTCTGGCTGACTGGACTCAAACAAAACGGGAGAGAAAGGGGACCAGGGGACAAAAGCGAGTCCCTAGTGGAAGCTGGCATCTCTCCCTATGGCAAACTGAACTACCTCACAGAGGCGCACAGAATGCCATTACATAATCAGCCGCAAAAACAACAACGACAGCCATTAATTGGGCCCCAGTTGAAGTTTTGGGGTGGATCAGGTCGATGGAGTCACATGTCCCAAAAATGTCTGTTGGTCATCTGAAGGTTGCGGCGAAGAGATACACATTCTCAATGCCAGGGGGGGTAGAGGGCCTTAACAGATTTAATTAGGCAGAGAAGTGGAGAAAGGTTTCACACTCCTTGATCGCTATAACCTACCCATTTTTTAAACCGTAAACTGTTGCTGGTATGCAAAGCATCGGAAACACTTCCCGTAGTGTGAGACATGAGGAACATTTCAAAGTGAAGAATGTGAGCACAGAGGCATCAAATTACCTACTAATGGAAAAAGAAAATGTTGACCCAGACATTTGGGGCGAACACTTCCCATTCCGATCAGACTCCATTTGATTCCTTCAAGCGCTGTGCATGGGCAGGCAGAGAGCAGTCCAGTGGTCAAGGAGCAGAACTCTATTCTTCCTTCAGTCATCTCTCTCTCTCTCTCTCTCTCTCTCTCTCTATCCCTTTCCCATTTTCCCACACCGCTTGTGTGAAGTAAATTCTCATTAAGAACCAAATTGTTTTCAGATGGTGTCCTGGTGGGGTTTCCCTGGAAACGGCTGGGAAGTAGGGAGCAGGCTGGCGTGGCAGACACAGTGGAAATGGGCAGAGGGAGAAAGGCAGAGATCCGGGCATGCTGCAAATCCCATTGCCAGGGTTCAGTGAGCCCATTTTGCCAGGCACAATGTCCGCTGATGGGCTCTTTTTTGGCCTCTTTACAAAATGGCATGGAAGAATCACTGGCAATCTCTTGGATATGTGATTTTCTTTCACTTACATTCCGAAATACATTTTTAAAATCACTATAAAGAAAACAAGTTCTTCTGCTGCCATAATGGAAACAACATATAACGATCATTTAAACCCAATAATCTATAGAAAATTGTAGAAAGACAACATAATAAATGTTGAAACTGAGAAATGTTATTGTTTCTTGAAAAATAAATGGCCTCTTTGAATATGATGCCAACAACACACTTCAAAAACCTCGGATAGGAGCACCAAAAGACTGGAGAAGTTGTGTAATGCTAACAATAAACCTGTTGAAACAACTCGACTAATTAGGTTAATTGGCAAAATGCCAGTAACATGATTGGGTATAAAAAGAGCAACCCAAACCGAACGAGTCTTTCAGAACTAAAGATTATGTGGGAAAATAGTGCAACAATTTGGGAATACTGTTTCTGAATGTAAAAGTGCAAAGGGTTTGGGAATCTCTTCATATACAGTACATAATATCATTAAAAGATTCAGAAAATCCTGAGAAATCTCTATACACATGTGAAAAGCCGAAAACCAATATTGGTTGGCTGTGATCTTCGGTCACAATTCTGTAGTGGACATCACGACATGGGCTCAGGAACACTTCTGAAGAACATTGTCTGAAAAACATCCCTTTTGCTGCATCCACCAATGCAAGTTCAAACTGTACCATTCAAATAATTGTTTTTTTCCAAATACAATACCATTTCTTAGTTTCAACAGTTTTGATATGTTGCATTTGTACTGTTTTGAATCAAATATAACGATGAATGATTTGCACATAATTGCATTCAGTTTTTATTTGCATCTTATGCAGCGTCCCAGCTTTTTTGGAAACAGGGTTTAAGTGGTTTAATTTTTGCTTTTCGAATAATGACCTAATGGTGTAGTGGTGGAGAATGCATGGAATGGTTAATCTGGCTTGGACTGGGCATGCATTCCAACCCCATCAGCTATCACTTTACTGCTGGATTCTGCCCATTCAATCAAGTGGCCTTTTCAACCAAGAGGAAGCTAACCTCATCAAAAGACACATTAGGAAGGACATCCTCTGCAAAACAATACTTATGGAATCAAACATAAAGGCATTACGTTTGAAAAAACACATATATAGGTGACAAAATGGCACGTTCGACCAACCCAAAAACTCAGTTTGTCTTTTTGACTGAAAAGTAATATTCTCATAAATATGACCTGACCCCCCAACATCCCACAATTTAATCTCCATCCTTGTAGTTCCTTTTTTGATTTTGGATGGAAGATAAAATCAAATCCCTGATTTTGATGGTTTACTTCCTTCAAATGGATGTTTATTTAATTTCCACCAATTTTAAACTCATGCCCAGACATCTCTGCTAAAACCTTATATCAGCTGTAGACGATCTTTCCAGTTGTATAAATGCCCTCTGAAATTTCCTGTAGCTACAGCTCCCTAAGCAGGTAGGAAGCCATTAGAAATCCAACCAGATCATATCATTCTTTAAGTATTCCTAATTTCCTCTTTCTATTTTTGTTATTGGTGATGTCTGAGAGCGAACTTATATTTGAATCATTTTAAGGGATAATCTGTAATTTGATGCAAACAAATTAGTACAAGACTGAAGTTACATTTTTCGTGATCTTCCTCCAAACTTCTAAACGTAACCCTAAACGTAATCCTTATTGCATAACCTTAACCATAACTGTAATTCTAACACTAAACCACATCCTAACCCTGACCCTTACTTCCAAAGTATAGTAACAGACACACTTACACTCACTGGTAGTAGGATGTTTTGTGTCCACATGAGACAGAAGCATGGCTGAGATTTGTGTTGTTTGAAATAATATAAATTTCAAACAACACAAAAATGAATCTGTTCACTTGTCATTGATTCATTTGGGGACACAACCAGTCAGCCGATGAAGACAGAAGTCATGCATCAGTAAACAAGGATTAACATTTCCTATTATTAGGGTTTCAGCAGTTCACTGGGGAAACCTGTTGCGTTTGTTCCAGTTCATTATTTGTATTAATGGGTGAAATGTCCATCCCAAGACAGTGACATCCCTCATCTACGTCCTTTCAACCGGTCTTTGGGTCGGGGAAAAAGAGTCACGTGTGGAAGTTCCCAATACCAAGGATCTCCATTTAATGTCGCAATTTTAATTCTATCTGAACGTTGTATTGGTGCTCAGAAACACAGTCCTGTAATGTCATATATGTATATTATTTTAATTGACAGAGGCTGGATATCAAATGCTAGTAAGCTCTTCACATTAGTCCAGTGATGTGGATATAGTTTGAAGTGCTAAATAACCACATTACTTTCCATTAGCATGCAAGTGCTTGGGTATTGCTAAAACCATCCCCATAAAAAGTGCAGCCTCCTGGGGATTGTTTAACAATACATCTAATGAATCAGCTGGATTCAAAATACAAAACACATTCCAGTTAGATTAGGGACAGTTCGACATTTACTGAGGTGGGATGGCTGGCCAAAATGGGGGAGGTTGTCACTTTTATCTTTTGTGACAACCTCACAAAAAGGGTTGGATGTCTTTCTCTGGTTTACTTGGTGATTAACTATAATGATTACTACAAAATACCCAAAAAGCCACATTGAAATGCAGCTGCAGAAGTCACAGTAAGTTGATTGCCAGTTAGCACAACACACTGTAGCGTGTATAACTTTTTCAAGGTCTTTGGTCGATGGCACAGTCATGACATGGCACTCAACCATTGGTTGACCCATACTAAGTTTGAACAGGGGAACCAAACCTACCAAACCAACCGATATGACAGGTGGATATACAGTGTTCTGCATGAGAATTCAACAGCAGAATGTGGCTGTGTGTACGGTACATGGTTATTACAGGAATGCATGTACTTGTAATTGCAAAATGTAATGCATGCATATTGATCGAGGCTTGACATGGTCTGGCAGATATTTGTCAAGGATTAATTAGCTGTCATATTTGACAATGCAAATTTTATTTTACAGAGTGATTCTTTCAAAACCTAAAAAGAAGCCACTCCTCTTAAACAGGAATACATCATATAGTGCAAGGAGGATTTTACTTGGATTTAACTTAAAGTTGTATATGGACACAGAGGATATACTAGCTTAGCTGATGCATTCGTTTTTACATGGACGATGGAGAGGATACTTGGTTGCTAGGCAAGTTTCTTTGACCGATGTTAGATCCTGGCATACCGGGTTGAGGGTTGACGCCCCCATAAAGGTAACATGTTCCCAAGAAAACACTTCTAGCTGTATTGACATGAAAGTTCTAGCCTACTGAAATGCGAGAAATCCTAAGACGAAAGGAACCCAACAGCTTCACCAGTATTGAACATAATTATCTGTTCCTTCCCAAAGGAAAGTACCTTCGGAGTAGTTATCAGAATAAACAATGTTCTGTCAGTTTCACCCAAAATAGTCTACCGGTCAAATGTCCCAGATATAATCAGCATCCACTATTTTAGGCACACCAGCTTGCTAACGATGTGGATTTCTCCTACACTGAATCAAGTGGTTTGCCCCTATATAAAGCAGAAAGACAGGCACTCAGGAATTGCTTTTCAGCTTGAAAGGGTAAACCGTTCAAATGAAAGAAGCAGCTCAAACCCAATCATCAACACAGATGGAAGGAAAACACAGTCCGGTCAAACCCTCCCGGCTGTATCATTGTAAAGGGGTTAAGAATTTCGTCATTTAAGTGCATTACTTTTAACATGTAACTTAACACCGGCTATTATGTTTTGATCTGAACAGTCTGCAAATCTTTCCACTCGATTTATGATTCCAGAGTCCAAATTGTGCCTGATCCAGATGATTTCCAAACCTGATTTCCCCCTGATTCTTGTCTGCAGGCAGCTCTAGTCTTAGCGTTATGACACAGTGAAGGAGACTCAACTTTTCCATGTTGGTTGGTGAACCCTCAACCTTCTGGCCCAGAGCCCAGAGTGGAATCGACAGTGCCACAAAGCCAAGTCAAGTTGATATGGTCAAGATGATATCCATGTTTATAAACACAAGTTCGCTACAGTTTTTTGTGGTAGTGGTCATACTGTAATCGTTTTGTTAATTATGAAATTAACCAAGCAACTGCATGTTTGTGTTGCAAATACTTTGACATTCCAAGAGGGAGAGGGGCATGTAAAAAATATATTTTACATTGTAGTTGGATTGCCTGTTTCACATTTTTATGAAACTTTCAAATGTAAATAAACTCCAATTAAATTACAAATTGTCCCAGTATGTGAATGGATACTATTGTCACGGTACCAAAGTATCCATTGGAACTGTCCCCCACAGAGTTCGTCTAAGCTGAACAAACACAACCTGTGATCTCATCTGTTGAAAGAAACATATCGGTTTAGAAAGAGTAATATTACAAAGTGAACTGTGACAACAAGCGCTGTTTTAAGCGGTTGTATCATCTTTGTACATGCCAACATGTTCAGAGTTCATAAATAGCCATTATTTTGTTTGTTGATCTAAGAAATGTTAAGTCATAAGAAACAAAAGTTGGCAAGGAAGACTCCCTAGAATTATAGGAACCTATTAAGAAACCTAGGGAGGAACCAGGCTTTTCTGGCAGTATCAGGTGTAGACTATAAGAGTAGATGATCTTTAAGGCCAAATTGTTAATCAGGATGTGGGTAGAAAAAGGAAAAATCCTTGGATACATTTGTGTTTGTTATCTTTATTTGAAGTTCACAATAAGTTGCTACCAGCTCAGAGGGAGGGTGCAAAGGTCAGAAAAAGGAAACGTAAGTTGATGTTTAGTGTGATCATGTTGAGACCAAATTAGCAACGTAAACAGGTAGGCAGACATAGCAGGAGTCTGCCTACCGCAACACCACCAGGTGGACTGGGACAGCCAGGAGTCATCAGTCCGAAGACACTGTTCGCCCAATCCAAAGATAGACTAGGACAGGGGCAACCATGCAAGAAATATCCCCACCCATTTAGCCAAACATTTACCCGAGGCCACCAAAGGGACATCAACAGACCTCCAACTAACCCAAAGGAGTTTAGCCCACAGAGTTCTCTCCAGCTGCACAGGTCCCAGGGGGCGTAGAAGCGGACAGAAAGATCCCATCAGTGATTCAACCCACAGACGTTGGCGAAATGCCAGGTCTGACTTGATGCACACACTCAGGGCTGGCGTGGAAGGTAAACCACTATGGGCACCCCGACTTTTACAATGTATTCATTTTAGCTGACTTTCTCATCCAGACTTCCTCTAGTGAGTGCATACATTTTAAGTACTGTTTGGTTTCTTCAAATACAGTCCCCTCCAAAAGTATTGGAACAACAAGGCAAATTCCTTTGCTTATGTTGGTCACTGAAGACATTTGGGTTTAAGATCAAAAGATGAGTATGAGACTTCAGAATTTCAGCATTAATTTCCTGGTATTCACATATAGATGTGTTAAACAACTTAGGACATATCACTGTTTGCATTTGACCACAGCATTTTTAGGTGAGAAAAAGTAATGGAACAAATAATTTTAAAGTAAATTACATTTAATATTTCGTGGCATAATCTTTGCTTGCAATAACTGGCTCAAGCCTGCGACCCATCAACATCACCAAACTGTTGCATTCTTCATTTGTGATGCTATTCCAGGCTTTTACCGCAGCTTCTTTCAGTTCTTGTTTGTTTCAGGGTGTTTCTCCCTTCAGTCTCCTCTTAAGGAGGTGAAATGTATGCTCTATTGGGTTAAGGTCAGAAGATTGATTTGGCCAGTCAAAAACCTTGCAAGTTTTTCTTTTGTGTTGGCAGTGTACTTTGGGTCATTGTCCTGCTGCATGATAAACTTCCTCCCGATTAGTTTCAATGCATTTCTCCATAAATTGGCAGACAAAATGTTTCTGTACATATCTGAATTAATTCTGCTGCTACCATCATCAGTTACATCATCAATAAATATGAATGAGTCTGTTCCAGAAGCAGCCATGCACGCCCAAGCCATGACATTACCTCCACCATGCTTCACAGATGAGCTTGTATGCTTCGGATCATAAGCAGTTCCTTTCTTTCTCCACACTTTGGCCTTTCCATCACTTTGGTAGAGATTCATCTTGGTCTCATCAGTCCATAAGATTGTGCTTCTACTTTTGCGACTCATCTCTGTACTTCTTTGCAAATTTCAATCTGGCCTTCTGATTCTTACTGCTGATGAGTGGTTTGCATCTTGTGGTCTGGCCTCTATATTGCTTCTCTCTGAGTCTTCTCCAAACAGTGGATTGTGATACCTTCACCCCGGCACTGTGAAGGTCATTGGTGATGTCACTTACTGATATTTTTGGGGTTTTCTTCACATCTCTCACGATATTTCTATCATCAACTACTGTTGTTTTCCTTGGCTGACCTGTTCGACGTCTGTTGCTCAGTACACCAGTAGTTTCTTTCTTTTTCAGGACCTTCCTAATTGTTGTGCTTGCTATGCCCAAAGTTTGTCCAAAGGCTCTGGTCACTTTTCCTTCTTTTCTCAGCTTGACCATGGCTTGCTTTTCTCCCATAGACAGCTCTCTGGTCTTCATGTTGGATTATCCTTTTTAACAAGAAATGCAGTCTTTATAGGTTTATACCAAGGATGGAAACTTAGACTAGTCATTCAGAGCTATTTATTGTTTGCACAATTAACCCTAAATGCAATACCTTCAAGTTTTGCAAACTTGAAAAATGGGTGAGTTCAAAGAAAGGGTGGTATATCCGGAGTTGTTAAACATATCTAGATGTGAATACCAGGAAATGAAAGCTGAAATTCTGATATCTCATTCAAATGATTCCTGTGAACTCAATTGACATAGAAGGCTGAAAAGTGACTTCCTGCTAGAGCAAAAGCATTCTGTTCTGGTTAAGTGAATAGTGTGATAACAACCAGCATCAAATGTCCTCAGACACATACACTGGCTCCCAAAAGTATTCAACCCCTTGTACTTTTCCACATTTAATTTAGGTTCAACATATCTAAATAGATTCAATTAGCAGACTTAAAATAAGTCATTATTTTTCAAAAGTTTTTTTTAAAGAAGCCAATTTAGTGATGTCATTGTTTAATAAACATTCAATATAGGCTGAAAAAATACAACGATTTTATCTTTCATGTAATATTTGCTTTGACCCAGGGTAACCTTGGAGGCAGGTAGGTTGAGAATCACTGTCAGTGAAATGTTTGCTGATTATAATGCTTCCAAAGATAACAAAAATGTCTTTGGTGAACGATGATAAAGATGAACAATAACTGTTTATAGGGGCGTGGCATGGCCCCAAGTAACGACAACCCGTGACGGGGTCCTACTTTTGCTCGACTGTTTCTAAATACAGGCTGGAACGGGCTCAGGTTTGCAGGAAGATCTGCAACTGTCGTAAACTTAAGATCATTTTACGTCAGAACGTATGTAAAGCCGTACACTGGCTCCACGTGAGCTATGTGGCTTCAATTCGTGTAAATAGTGCTTTGTGTTCTCGATGGAATTTTTAAAAAATGCAATCGTAAGCTAATTTTCAGATTCGATATTTTCCGTCAATTTTAAAAGTCAGTTTTAAGACGTCAACGTCTGTTTCCCGTAGCTAGTAACATTAGCTAACTTAGCGCTTAGCTGTTGTCAAGACATCTGCGATGAAGTGTGGATTAAACTTCCAATTTAGCTAATAAAAGTGTACTATCTTTGCGATGCTGTACTTTATTGGGCTTGGGTTAGGAGATGCAAAGGACATCACCGTAAAAGGACTAGAGATTGTAAAGCAATGCAGTCGTGTCTACCTAGAAGCCTACACATCCATACTGACAGTTGGGAAAGATGCGTTGGTAGGTTGAATACTATTTACTGTGTGTGGTGACAGGGATATTGTGTGCATGGCCTTGCTACATTTCCTTTTCCCCCTTCTACGATTTCAGTAAACGCAATTCCAAAACAACAATTTCAAGTCATACGTCATTTCTTTGAATAATGTTTGACCCATTTAGCCAAGGCGTTTATCTAAATAATTCGTTGCACGTTTACAGTGCTTCTTTTTAAGAACAGAATGACAGTTGTACTGTTGTCATTGGTGATTAGCCGTTATTATTTGAAAACTGTGTTGAGTGGCTGGACATCTTAGACCTTGAGCAGCTTTAATGGCACATTTGTATTTTAATTATTTTGCTGTTGCTTGTGTCCACAGAAACTTATAATTTACGGATAGCACGCATTTGGTACATGTAGTACTTAACACAGATTTCTTTTTGTGGGGTGGTGCCCAGCATTTCTCCCCGGTTTTGTGATATCCACCGACTAACGTTTTTTGTATATAGTTCTAGTTAAGTAATCTATACAGCCACCTCAATCACAGTTTCTAGGTGCTGTTCATATACGTTTACCATGTTTTTATACCCTAATTCATTATATTCATTTCATGATTAAGACTCTACTTCATTTCAGATCAGAGTTCTCAGGTCAGTTGATTTCGAGATGTCTTCCAAAGCAAATATTCAGGTTCTTATCTTGCTATTCACTCCAACAGGAAGTCTAGACCAGATTCCTTATACATTGCAAGGAACAAACTCTCCGGTCTTCTACCTCGATTGACAACTGGCGCTCAAGCTGCCACAAGGAGTCACTAGAATCTGACAATGCAAAGAAACCTTATTTGATTCACTTCCTGAACTCAGACAGTGTTACCCTCTGTGGGTACCTTTGTCTAATCTGCCATATTGGTATTTTGTAGCTGTGGGGTTAATGAATGCAGTAGTTGAAAACTGCCGGTTTGGAAAATTTGCCAGAAAAATAGGATTAGCGTACATACAGTTATTACAATAGAACTGCCATGGGCTTCTTAGTGTCTTTTCAGTCAGGAAGCCTGTTGAATTGAAAGATTGCATGTTTTGGGGCAATGGGATCTGATCTTAGACTACAGTTAGGCGTGCTCCATACTGGCTGTTCAACACCACCTCCAGCAACATCTGTTCTCCTGTCCCGGACACTTCCGAAATTTGAGATGTGTTTGAAGCTGCCACAGTAAGCGCCCGGGTGGCTCTTGGGGCTAACTGCCTTGCTCAGGGCCTTTTACCTGCTCTGGTGTTTGATCTAGCAACCTTTCTATTACTGGTCAGATGCTGTGTCTGTAAGGGTACCTGCCACCCTGGCTGAGACCACTGTTTTTAAAGTAAACACAAAGGTGTTGTGTGTTCTGATTGTGTCTTCTTTGTGGCCATAGGAGGAGTACTATGGACGGTCGCTAATATTGGCTGACCGAGACATGGTGGAACAGGAGGCTGATGAGATCCTCAGAGGGGCTGATGTCGACGATGTGGCGTTTCTGGTGGTGGGAGATCCATTTGGGTAAGCGAGACGTTGGTTACTGTAGTTGTATTTCATACCTGAAATGTCAATTATATAACATTGATTGTATATATGCTGTCATTTTAAATGTAGATGATGTAGTTTTACCATACATGTGTATGAATGTTTTGTAGTACACTAGAAGTGCTTCTGCTATTAGCAGTAGCTAAAGGGGATCCTTAGTAGGTTTTTGTGAGTAGCAAGTCAGTTAAGAACCAATTCTTATTTACCACCACAGCCTGGCATGAGGAAGACATCCTCTTGAGGGATGGGATACAAGGGGATAAAGGGGGTACAAAAGGAAAATACAATAATAATAAACAGATAGAGGAAAACAGTAAACACAGCACAAACACCAACCGACTGAGTCGGCAAGGCAAAGTAAACGATAGAAGAGCCATAACAAAGCGCAATGCACAAACAAACAACACAATCGCCCTGGGTGGCTCCCCAGTCAAGTCTGGAGTCTTTTTGCTTTCTGGGCACCACCATCGGCCAGGACCCCAAGTGGGAGCTGAACGTCACCTCTCTTACAAAGAAAGCATAGCAGAGGATGTACTGCCTTCCAATGGCAGCTGAAAAAGTTCAACCTGCCTAAGAATATGATGGTGCATTTCTACACTGCCATCATATTCCATCCTGACCCCCTATCACCATCTGGTATGCTGCAGCCACTGCCAAGGTCAAGGGCAGGCTGCAGCGCATCGTCTGCTCTGCAGAGAGGGTGACTGGCTGCAATCTGACGTCTCTACAAGACCTACGGACTTCCAGGACACAGAGGTGTGCCTGTTGCCCTGCCCTTGTCCATCTGGTCATGCTTCTGACCTGGATTATATTTGATAGCCCACACGCATTTAATCATTATTACATCTTGTACTCACTTGTTTTGTAAAGCACTTGTGACAACTGATGTAAAAAGGGCTTTATAAATATGTTTGAGTGATGGTGATAAGGCAAGTGGCAATGATTGGAGCTTATCCCTCTCTCCCTGGAAATGGACTTTTCAGAAGTGTGTGTGTGTGTGTGTGTGTGTGTGTGTGTGTGTGTGTGTGTGTGTGTGTGTGTGTGGAAAACATATTTGAATTAATTGATAGCAAAAGGTCACCTGAACCCCCGTGAGGAATGTTGCACCACTGTTTTAACCTGCTTGATATGGATATAACATTGTCCCATGCGTCAAATACTCAGAATTTCAGAACCTTGTTCTTTAGCCCTCAATGACTTCCATCTGTGGTTTCAATATGCTTTCCAAACAAATGCATTGACATTTCTACAAAAAAATTCTCACAAAATCATTTGGTATGACCTTGATGCTCAGAACACCACAAAATAAAATTACGAGTTTTTCCAACTGAGCTAACAGGGAAAAATTATTTGGAAAGTGGACTCCGCTTTTTTGGGAAAAATCCACTGTTTCATTGTGCTGCTCTCGCATCTGTTAGAGCCACTTGATTGGTCCTCAAAGTGATGGTGAATAATAACCAGAATATTTTGCCCTGCTCTCCAAAACCACTGACCAAGAGGGGAGGGTCAGTCAAATTCTCCATTTTCCATCATGGTTGTGATCTGCTCCAAGAAATTTGGGGTTTAAAAAAGTTAATAACATACAGTATCTGAGACCAAGGATTCTGCTTGTTCCAAGTTTGCCCATTTTAAAATAATATATAATTCACAGTCGAACAAGGTCTCATTGTCTTTCCTTGCTGTAGCATATTGCCAGTCGGTTTGCATGGAAATGAAACCACAATTCGAGAGCTTAGACTTTGTTCCTTTATTGTCAGGTTTCTAAGGCCATATCGGGCCATGTTCTTAGTAAAACTTGATGTATCTTTCTTCCAGCGCCACCACCCACAGTGACTTGGTCCTCAGAGCAGTGAATGCTGGGATACAATACAGAGTCATTCACAATGCCTCCATCATGAACGCTGTTGGATGCTGTGGCCTACAGGTATGTCCCCTTCGAGACATGTTGAAAACTACAAATCGCAGTAGACCCACTCAAGCATTGTTTACAGAACGTGTTAAGATGGCAACATCACATCAGGTCTTGCTGATCTCAGACATTTCATCTCAGACAATTTGTAACAAAATCCTGTGTAAGCCATCAAACGGCGTAATTGCCATGGAGAAGGAAATGTCTGTGCAGAGTCTATTAACTGAGTTGGCCCTGTTGCCGCTAAATAAACAGACCAGCCCTGGACATCCATAATGTGGTGTTGCATTGAGCTGTCAGAGGTGACATTGTGAGTGGGGGCCCCAGCTGTCCCTCCCGGTCTCTGATGTGGGGCGCTGCTAGTGTAGCTCAGCTGGGTCTCTCCCCAGTACCTCACGGATAAGCATGGCTAACGTTATTTCTGATGCGCTACGGTCGTGTTTAGTGGGTTGTGGCTCACATCAGACCCACTAATGGGAACCTGTCCTGCAAGTCAGCCACTGCCAATGACAAAAGGAGGCCTTTGCTACGCTAATGAAGGACTTGCCCTCCACAGGGCAACACTGTTGTGTGTTCTCTTCCTCCATGTACCTCTGGAGAGGTGAACTTTACTTGCACTGAATGATGACATCACAGATGTATTAAGAGGTACAAGGGTTTAGCAGTGGGATCCGATGATTCATTTGTTTGCTTTGAAATTCGCCCACTGGTCTCCATTGTGGTCCCTTCTCATTACTAACTAAAAGGGCATACACATCGCTTGGTTTGTGTTTCTTGATGATGGAGCAGAACTTGTCGTAGGGTAAATGTTAGTCAGAAATGTGTACACCAGGAACGGTCCTAGCCTGAAAATAGATCGCACAGCTGCACTGGCCTAAATCCATGGCAGACGTGTGATAATTAATTCTACATATACTCTAACATGTGCAGTCCATCATTAAAACGTCCCCAACCCACAGTATGAGTATGGCTGACCTAGAGTGACAGACTGTTAGAGAGCCGAAGCCTCCCCAATTAATACAACCAGTGGTTTAGACATTTCAACAGACAGGTGTACAGAAATGGTTTTATAATTGATACTCAACACTAAAAATGTTAGTTGACCATTCAATCAAGCAGACAATTCATATGGGTCAGCCTTTATAACACCTTGACATTGGAAAGGGAAATACATGGCTAAAACCCACTACTTCCATCTTCTCTCCATCTCAAGTGCATTGTTTTGCTTTTGTGTTCGCTTGTTTGGGTGAAGGATGGCCCGGGGCGGGGGGGTGGTTTGGGTCCTAGTGTTTTGGGTTTCTGGGCCGTGTCCAGTGTGCCACGAGTTTCATGTGACCTTTCCAACACTCAATAACAGGAAGCACCTTGGGCCACTTAGCGCAAGCCAGTGCCGCTGTGGTCTGCTCACGAGACATCACTCTGCTGCTCACACACACACACACACACACACACACACACACACACACACATCAATAGGTGCAAGTCACTCTGGATAAGAGCTTTCTGCTTAATGACAAAAACACAATGTAAGTTGATGCAACCGCAGCTATTGCCTTTTGAGAAGAACGACATACTGTAGGGCATGTTTGAGAAATGGATCATTCAGACCCGTTGCTGCTTTCGTAACACACTTTTATGACACCATAGTAGAAGAAACAAACACATCTTTAATGTTGTGTTCATTTCTTTTGGACAGCTGTATAGCTTTGGAGAGACGGTGTCCATTGTGTTCTGGACGGACACCTGGAGACCAGAGAGTTTCTATGATAAGATCAAGAAGAACCGGGACCTGGGAATGCACACGCTCTGTCTGCTTGGTGAGCACTGCAGTCCATCCCGCTCGACGACATCAACCCAGTCAATACAAACATCCATACGGTGTCCATATTAGGAGTCCTCATATCTTTACAATGTCCGTGTTAACTCTCCTCATGTGGATGTAATGCACGTGCTAAGCGGAAGAGCTGGGGTTTTATCCAACTACGTGTGTCTGAGTAATTCTCCAGACGGTCCCTGAGAGCTCGTATTATTCTTTCAGGTTGGCGAGAAAGAGAGGGCGAATATATAGCACACGGACGTTGGTGCGTGTCGGTCAATTCCACATGCTTTCACCTCAGGGAAGCTGGGAATGAACAAAGCCCTCATATTATGTCTGTTTCCACCTTCAACTACAAACAGACCCCTTTCCAGCTTTGTGTTTCATCCCCTGGGTGCATATTAAACAGGCCTTTAATCACAGCCACAATAGCGGACTGGGGAGGTGGTTTCTGTAGGGGGGGAGGGCAGGGCTGCGACTGCGACTGCACAACCCAGGCAGATGGCCTGAGGGTTCATAATTTATGTTTATTTGAGCAGGAGATTTTGGTTTGGATGCGGGGGGGTTAGCCCCCTCTATGTGAAGCTCACATGGGAGAGCCCTGTAATTGGAGGTCACGGGTGCCGGTTGAAGTGGAGTCTGCGTTTTGGGTCACACCCGTATTGTCTCCTCGGGCCAAGTTCCCTGTGCATCCCCAGGTGCAGTTATGTGGGTGCGTAAATCTTTTTTAGCGCGAGTGAGTTAAACCCCACCATTATGAATCCCATTATTCAATAGTGTTCTGGGGTGGGGGGGCGATACTGGCAAAGAAAAGGACGATTGCAAATTGGTTGGGACATCTATCTCTGATTGGGTCATCTATCATGACTTCCTTGGACAACATGCACTCCATACATCTACATGACAATGGGGGAAACCTCCTGACTCTAATGAATCTAGCAGGGCCATTGTTGCTGCTTGATTGATAATGATGGGTCATTCCAATGTGTTTGTTTGGATAAGATTTTGGTGGTCTTTGTAGAAGGATGACAAAAATTGATGACAGATCATATATTTGACATAACGTTTTAATGCTTGTGAGCTTTTGTCGAATTTTCCTCAAAATGTAAAGGCCTAAAAGAATGGGTCTTTGTCAGATTTTACGTTAAAGCTGTTTCAACAATTAACTAGTCGATTTTAGATTTTATTCAAAAACATAAACCCCTCTAAATTATCTATGAACCTCCCTCGTGAAGGGTTAATCAAATGTAACAACTTAAAGGGATTCTTTCTGAAGCTGTCCTGGGTTCAAGATGTTTTGCTCGTGGATGGCAGAAGGGCAAAACGGATGGCCCACATCTGTGAAAGGCATTACTCTCACCTACAGCCTGCTTTCTTTACCATGTTTTATCCAGATATCAAAGTCAAGGAGCAGTCCATGGAGAACCTGATGAGGTAGGTCTCCCCCTGATGTGTTGGGCTGTTTGGGAGTGGGTTATCTGATTTATATCTTGTCAGCGGAGGTTTTACCCAGCAGGACTCTAAAACGGAGCAACGTTGAGGTTTATTGCAGGCGTTCACTTACTGGCAGCTAGAGACGGGTTAGGCTAGTGGGTAAAAGAACAGTGGTTTGTTTGACTTGGACTCACAATATGTTATCAGGGCTGTCTCACTTGGCCAGATTCAGGAAATACATTTAGTATTTTCAATACTGCTTGAGGTGACGTACAACTGGTCCCAAACACTTTGTCTTTGTCTCATTTTCAACGGACAAATTAGTTTTACACGACAGTTAAAACTGCGTAATAGTAACCTATATCGGTCTGCAGGAAGATTGTAAGTTCCTTGTTCACTTTATGGTGTCCAACAATAAAATTCCCGACAGGAACCTGCCCTGCACTCAAGTCATTTTGTTAATCTATAAAAACTGAATTGAACTTCAGGGATCTGCTGTCCAAGGCAGAGATTTTAAAGGTTTATGTGTAGTGGAAAGTATGGTTTTATTTAAGCCTGAAAAGTCTTAATTTCTCCTAGATTTAGTGGTGCATATTATATAATTACTAGGAAATGTAATAAACACATGCCCTATGATTTTGGTCAAGATGAAATGTCTATGCTGTGAGAGATGTATGCAATACATTATCAGGCATAGGAAAAAAATTATAAATATTCTCCCAGCCAAGGAATTTGGTCACATTTGTGATGGTTTTCTTTCTAGAAACATTTATAAAATGAGTCTCTCGCTTGGCTTGGAAGGAACATTCTGACTGTAGGAGACTTGGATTAAGATCCACTGTTATTATAGTTCTGATATAACACCTGAACCACTACTGTGAAACAAGGCCAGAAAAACCCAGATAGATTTCAAAGTGCTGAAAGAGCTATTTTGTTTGGCCTCCTGCTGAGTCCTGGATGCCCAGGATAATGACATGTCCTTCTATTCTCATTCCTGGTGAATGTCTTAACCAGTAACAAAGAACTTGCCTTGTCTACACCTGGCAATTAGATGTGTTTTTTATGTAACAAACAAAGACGTCTCCTCAACAGCACTTCTCGGCCTGGTCTATATTAAACTGAGGTTTTACATGACTCCATGGATAACATCCTCTATCTTGTTCCTGTGAAGGGGTCGTAAGGTTTATGAACCCCCCAGGTACATGACTGTCAGCGAGGCGGCTCAGCAGCTCCTGGAGATCGTAAATAACAGGAGGAATCGGGGAGATGACCTTGGTGAGTGGCTGTGGTCATCTAGAGTTTGTCTTAATGGTACTGTAATTAAACAGAACAGGAGTGCACAGCCACTAACTCCTCCCTGTTTCTCCACACAGCCATCAGTGAGGAGACGATATGCGTGGGTTTGGCCCGGGTCGGGGCCGAGGACCAGGCTATCCGCACAGGGACCCTTAGCCAGCTTGCGACCTGCGACCTGGGAGGCCCACTTCACTCCCTGATAGTGACGGGTAACCTCCACCCACTGGAGGTTGACATGCTGCGACTCTCCGCCGTCACCGCCGACGCTCTGCAGGGCCTCACCACCGCCGACAGCTCCACCTACACCTCCTGATGTATGGACCTCACCACCGCCGACGGCTCCGCCTACACCTCCTGATGTATGGACCTCACCACCGCCGACGCCTCCACCTACACCTCCTGATGTATGGACCTCACCACCGCCGACGGCTCCACCTACACCTGATGTATGGACCTCACCACCGCCGACGGCTCCACCTACACCTGATGTATGGACCTCACCACCGCCAACGGCTCCACCTACACCTCCTGATATACGGCCCTCTGCGACGCCGACGGCTCCACCTACACCTCCTGATGTACGGCCCTCTGCGACGCCGACATCTCCACCTACGCCTGATGCCTGCTAAAAACCTGACTACACATCCACTGACGGTTCCAAAGACACTCTCTGCCAGATGTGCGCACACAAGTCCACATGATATACTGGCCTACTAACTTGCTATCTTATCTTTACACTTATTTACTTAAAATGTCTCCCAGGTGACGCATCTGCTTGCTTTACAATTATTGTATATAGCAATGTATCTGTCTGCTAGTTCAATCTCACTATGGCCTTCTTACCCAGGTCACCAAATTACCTTGCTGCTTGCTGGCTAAGCATTTTGGCAGGAAATCTAATTACCATGATTGAGGAGTAAATTTAGAAAAAGGTCAGAGAGGAACATAAGTGGGGTTGGATTAGTGTTTCACAGAAATTAAACTTTAAATTTCATGTTTTGTATTCTTGTATTTCAATGACAGTGACATTCTGACCCCTTTATCAACATTTTGTTAGGTTATACACTTAATTTATAATAGATTATAGAATTTTGGGAATATCTTGTACATAAGTAATCAAACCTATATTCAGTACTTTGCAGGAGTGCCTCAGAGCAGCGATCACAGCTGTGTTTTCTTGTCTTGAGGCTTCATCAGACCACAGAATGTTTTTCATCGTGCCCTAAGAGTCCTTTAAGTGGCGTTTTGCTGCTGTGTAACTCCAGGTGGGATGGGCCTTTTACTCAGGGAGGGGCTTCTGTCTAGCTACTCTGCCATAAAGGCCTTATTGATAGAGTGCTGTATAGATGGTTGTGCTCTTGACATGTTCTCCCATCTCTGCAGAGAAACTAAGTGGCCACAGGGTTCAGACAACCCCCTTCTTGCCAGTAACTTAGTTTGTCAAGCTCTGGCAAGGCTCTTGGTGGTTCTAAAAGTCTTCCGTTTCACAAGGATGGACCCGACTGGGTTCTCAGGTAGTCAATGCTTTAGCAATTTTGTATTACCTTTCCCTCAATTTGTGTCATTGAGGATTAGATTAATGACAAAAAATTATTTATTCTTTAACAAAAGGTGGACATGCACCACCTCCTCTGAAATGTTTCTGGAACAATTAGGAAGTGGACTGAGGTCTACTATATTTACCAAAGTCATACAACTATCATGTGTTATGTTCACCTCAGTCTGTCTAACATTAATGAGAAACAATGGGACATTTGCAGTAAAATCATTTATTACATTTCAAAAAGAAACTGGCCGACTGCACACTTGGCCCTCGACATAAAACGCAAGACCAATGAGGGCAATGAAATCGTGGGTTTTAGGCTCACTTCATTTATGTGTCTGTTTTTGCCATTTCTTCTGACACGGCTGTATGCAGCTGTCCATGGTTCAAATGAAGCTGCTGTCCAAGGAATTTTGTCAGAAGTGGTCAGAAGGAGTTCTGACAACTTTCCCTTAGGAAAAATCTCCCAACAAACCCTCAGAGGGCACCACGGGTTTGGAATAAAGAGACGTTGGCCGTCAGATTCTCTCCGGGTCTTGAGGGACATGATTCTGGCCCCACACACAACTCACAATGCCTATGACTTGATGGAAAAGGCACTTAAGAAACCCAGAATGACAGTCGAAAGGCCTCATGTGCAAAGTGCATCTAAACGGCCTAATGGAATATGCCCCTTATTTATTCATCTGTGACTGGTATGACACGCTGGTACAAAAATAGACTATCAATCGATCTTACATGATTGCAGGGCTTGACCAGAGAAGTGTACTTCTACTGAGGCAATAATGACAAATGAATTAAAACCAATAGACATACAACACGACCACAAGGTCTCTTGACATTAAGACAAGTTTTAAACTGCGGAAGGGTGTGCGTTGTCTGTAGTAAATCTCCAGTATTCCTTGCGGACGTCACATCGTAATTGGCGAGTTTTGGTTTCCTCCTGGGTTTTTTGTATCCTACGAAGAGTATATGAGTCCTGTGGCTTTTCTCATCTTGGTCCTCGGTTTGAGATGTGGACTTAGAAACCAAAGATACTGGTCTAGGGAGAAACGGCTGGTAATATCCCCCGGCAGCACAGAGGGCTTTGGTCCTGGACTCCCAAGGAGATGAAGAACAACCTACATCGCTGCCACTTCTATTTGGACATACAACTGTCGTACACCAGCCTGTGGAGAAGCAAAACGCAGGGGGGGTGAACAAACAGTTGGCATTAACACCTGTCACAATAGTGTCCACGTTAAACCTTCATGACATTACTTTGTCCAGGTGTTCTTAGCGTAGATGTAATGGAAAAGCTCTTAATAACCAGTGCCTTGTTTTCCTTCCACCTGGATAGCAACACTGACACATTGCCCATAACCAGGGAGCCCCTTCCTTTAGTCCACACAGCAGTAAGTAGTTACTTGACAACTTTTATTCTCCCTGCCTTTTGGCGGCTGGCCAATCAGCATGTTTACGTGTGTGTGTGTGTGTGTGTGTGTGAGACATTTCCTCCTACCTGTGTGAAGATGTTGTGCGTCTGGCTGAGAATCCATTTGCTGTCGGCGTCGGGTGCAATCAGCAGCTTGAGTGTGCCAATATAGACGTCTGTGCAGAGGGTCCAGAAGTGAGGCTCCTGCAGGTTGTACACGCCCTGCAACTGCTGCACCTGCAGACGGACACACGCAGCACCTGTTCAGCACAGTTTCCTAGTTTGTTAAAAACAGCTTTGATGTGGGGGGGTGCGGTCTGAGGCTCG
>JACXGJ010000202.1:0-109419 GCA_016801105.1 Esox niger | reverse complement strand
GGAAGAGGGCAAACAGGTCAGTGCTACTTATTTCCCTCCACCCCACGCTTTCCTGTGGACTCATTAACCTGGCAGGCCCAGAACCAAGGCATGCCAACTCCGGCCAAAGTTATGCCACTGAGTCAGAAGTCAAGATTAACAATATGAACCCTAGACAATGACGGCTTGGCAGGGCACTGAGGAGAAACCCACTACAACCCTGAAGTGACAAATGTTCTTTTAATTAATGGAAACATTGGTGATCCCGGCTCAGATCGGACAAAAAAAACAAAACGCTCAATTGTTTGGAATTCGTGTGGAATCCAAACCACCTAGCCACACCACACAAAGCTGGAAGACACAGAAGCTGATGGGACTACTGGCATAGTTGAACAGTGACTTCATTGAGGCTGGACGGTGCCACGCCAGCTCCTCCTGCTCCGTTCCGAAGTCTCCTCGCAACCATCTTGCGGTTTCAAATAGCCGATCGCTGTCATGGCACGTTCCACTAGACCCGTATTCCAAAGCCACAAGGCCGACAACCACAGCATCTGCGAGCCATTAGAGGGCCTGGCGTCTCTCCCTGTCCCCAAAACCCAGTCAGCCCCCTCCCTCTACCCTGAACCCCCTACACCCAACCCCACCAGAAGACCCGCTTTAGTCCTTGTCAACGTGGGCAAAACTTCCCTTTGCTCTTCCTTCACGTCTACCAGTTGTCCTTCACGCGCGCACGCACGAACGCACACGATAGAGTGTACAATCGTCAACTTTGTCATTTTGAGTCATAGGTTCGGTCCAACTGCAGCAGAAGTCCCCTCGTCCTAAAGCCCAACACGGTTCCAGGAAAAATATCTTTCTGAGGCAATGTCAAGCAGACATTGTTATTTACGCACAAGACAGCGGCCAATTACAGAAGACATCAGACATTAGTTGCGCAATTAATGTCGTAATAACGGCTGACCGTCTCATATTGACCGTCCTTTTAGAATTATTTGTTAAAACAACAAGCCATATTATCTCAAGGGTCCTTGAAATACAGCTGAATAAATGAACATACATGCATATATGGCAAAGGGTCATAGGTTGAATGTCTACAGAGGAAAAGCATCTCGCAAACACAACTGCCAGTAGCTTCCTGTACCCCAGTGGACAGGGTAACGGCCATTAGAAGAGCTCCTGTCTGAGCCTGACATTCACCTAACCCTAACGAGGAGTCTTGTAGTGATCCATACATTTCCTGACTGCTCAGCAACTCTGTCCAGTAAACCCTGTGGTAACACACTCAACAATTCAGCACACACAAGCATTCTGTATAATGTGTGGTGTGCTGAACCATGCATGAAGCAGCCAATAACCTCTGGATCAGGCCATGATGAGTTTCTTGAAAACTACTTTCCCCCCCTTTGCTTTCCCCCCTCTTGTTTCTATGTAATTCATACCAGTGAGGCATGTATTCATTTTTTTATTGTCTTTTCCAGCAGTACAGTTCTCTTCTATTTCAAACCTGTGTGTGTATATTTCTGAACAGAAACCAACTAGTCAACACTTTCCCAATGACCTGGCTTTTTTCCAAAACGTTCCGCTGAAATAACATGTTCATGTGAAATGTGCATCATTCATGACACAATCACCTGCTCCCATGATTGCTAGTGCTCCAAACAGTCATCTGAAAACAGGAAAGCTCCTGGCATGTGGGCATTGCCCTGTTCTGACATAATACGATTGTTTTCTAGCCTTCCTGTGGATCTGAGTTTAGGCAACATCATGGGTCCAGTCACCAGATGCCAACACTGCCAAGTGTATATTTGAATAACAACAATAAGCCTAGTTATTGTAACTCCTAGTGGGTTTCAACTGAAGACTCAACACCTCCCACTGCCTAGTGTTACTTATGTCACCACATTTAACACTGATTGCTAACACCTTTGGCACTGGACATTGCGATTGACATTACATTTAACAAATAAGGAATATCTGAAAAGAAGATAGGATGTTTGGCAAGCAACACAATATAATCCATTCAATTATTGGAGCAAGCACATAATCTGCCTTCAGATATAAGAAATATCGTAAAACCTCTCACAAGGCCAACTACTGGACTCTGCCTTACGAGTGTTTCAGTTGTTCCAGGTACGCATCTCTCAGGAACCTCACTGCTGCAATCTTTTCATTCCGGCTGCACATGCTACCTTACTCCTTCAATTTGCCGCGATTGCGCATCTAGAATGCCATTTAGAATTGCCACTTGTACCTACAAACCCATAATCCCACTTGTTACATCCACTATATTTAATTCTTAGTGTATGTTAGTTACAATATACTTAATGCATATTCTGCCCTGCTGTATTCGCCTTATTGCACATTCAGTATTGCCATTTGTACTGCCTTTGCTTTCATTGCACATCTAGGTGTTACACTTGGGAAATATACTTAATACCTGCCCTCTATTTTTTGCACTTCTGGTTTGATACTAACTGCATTTCATTGTACTGTACTTGTTCGATGACAAAGTTGAATCTAATCAATCACACCACATAGTTGGCCACATCAGACTTGTAAGGTCAGTAATGCATAAAGATAGAAATCCTGTTTCTAAAACACCACCACAAACACTCTTCCAATGAAGGGAACGTCAACACGTCTATACGGTCCTAGAGGGCCCGTGGTCATTAGGAGAATGGACTCAGATTCCTGAAGCCCTCAGATAATCAGGCAGGACGTGAACAATAAGTAAACATTCGATTCCTCAGAACAGCAGAACATTAGACCTACATCCACCCATTCTGAATGGAGGCAGATGTTCGTCATTAGAACATTTGAAAGGAGGAAAAAGGCCTACCGTTAATACATTTTGGCTGACACACTAGCTGTGCCTTTAAAGAAGGCAAGATTCAAATAATCTCAGACACAAGGCCTTGAACACAATACTAGCCACTGAAATGTGGAAAAATAAGCATTGAAACAAACAGGATAACCTGTTAGTAAATAAATGCAAACCCATTGGTGAATTTAGGATGTGGCTTTAAGCATGGCATGCTAGTCAAAACGCCGCCCCACAACTAAGAAAAATGTCTCTGTCAGAAGAAATTCTATTTAAAATGAGCATGCGGAAACCTACTAAGAACTTGGGCTATAATAGAATTGTTAAATGACAAGAGGGTGAAGGTTAGAGTTGAACAGGAAGTCTGAAACTACTATATTCTCACTGAAAGAAATGTGTCATATCTAAAGCAGTTTGTGTTGAGTTTATGACAATGTCAGTGAATTCTGCAGGCCTTAGGAGCATTAATGCTTCAGCTTTGTGAGTTAAGAAAATAGATGCTCACCAATGGATGCGCACACAGTGACAATTTCAATTGGGGGAGTATTAACAGTGCTTATGTTGAGGAAGGATTCCACTCGTCCCACAGCCTTTACCTGACCCCTGTCCCGGACTGAAATGACACATTTGTTGAGAAAAAACAAAGGCTGTATTTCCACAGTTCCCAAGAGGGCCAAACTCAAAGGAAAAGTGACCCAGAGGTCAAAAGTAGCCCTTTCTGACTGATTGGCTTGGACTGGGTGTAGAAGTAACAAATGCTACAGAAACAGAATGCTTTACGTTGCTGTAAAAGGACTTCCACAAAATCCAGCCTTAGATAATGGTGCGAGAAAAAAGAATCTGAACAAATTCAGCTTTGATGACCCAGTCCAGTCACATCATGTGTAACAAACCAACCGTTGTTGATTCCAGCCCAGCTACTTTTCAACTATTCATTTTTAAACAGCACTATAATTTTTATTTCCTGGTTATTTCAACAATTGTGTGGAAAAAGCACGTCGGTTTTTATTTTCCATCTCGTGAACTGAACTGTGATTCTTACTACCACAGTCATCCTCATCATGATGGTTGTTTTTAAACAGGGTAAGTGTGACTGACAAGACTGGGAGCCATTAGGGTTAACGGCCGTGGGGAGGGACAGAACAATAGAGTTCATTTGATCTTGCAGCCTTTTAGTTAGTGGTCTTATGCTCTGAACACCAGATGTCAGTGAGCCACATACATACTGTGTATTTTTTATTTTTTAAATGTACACAGCTAACCTTAACCTTATTCACACTTACCTTATCTGGGTTCCAGGCTTTAGCCTGGAGTCATTACCCAGCATTGTCTCCTTCAACTTCAGTAGGAAGGGAGCAGCCTCAGCCTGTCTCTCAGTCCTAACAGCAGGGACCCATATGGGGCCCCAGCTAACCCACAGCCCCACTGAGGGAAAGCAAAGGGGCCCCAAGGGGCCTCTAACCACCACTCTCCACTCACGAATCACAGGCTGTGCAGACTGTTCCATCTGTCCTCAACCAGCCCAGATATTTCCCCCTTTGGTGAGGCCAGCAGCTACTCGGCCTTGACTGCTTTAACCACACTGGGACAGACCAATGAAAACGTGCGTGCGTGCGTGCAAAATTATTATCTGAAAATTGCAATTATTCAGATACTGCGTGAGGTTTAGCTGGTAGAATGTAAATGTTCAGTTGATTAGATAGTAGTTGGGAGCTCTGGTCTGGTGGGACTTCATGACAGTTTGCTGTGGAACAAGAGCAGCCAAGAGAAAACTGCATGTTTTAGGACAGTTGAGGGGTATGAAGTGCATTGAGGTCCTGCTAGCATGGAATTAACCCATTAGAGACCATCCTCTTGTGAACGCTGCACGGGGCCTGGGCTTGTTTCTTTACAGCTTGTGTAAATGGCAAACCTTTCTGCAAGGATGGCTGTTTTGGGGGGGAGGGATGCCTTGTCCCTCCCTCCTTTGTCCTTCAAATGAGGTCAATGTCAGCATAATAAAATAAAACATTATCTGTGGTCATCAATCAAACAGCTTAGTTCTAGGAAAGAGAGCCCACATTGACTTCCATTTCTCCAAACAACCCTCCCTGTCCTTGTTGTTTTAGTAATCAGGCCAAGTGAATTTGCACTACAAGAACTATGCTCCATTTCACTGGTTGATTTAAATGTCAATGACATCTTTGGGCTAATATTGTACGAATCCTGAATCCCATTCCTTTCATGGCAATAACAACTGTGGGGATTTGGGAACACACTTTGAAGTAGGCATGTTAACAGTCAACTGATGGCCACCAAAAATGTATTAGACCAGATATTATTCTGTATGTTTATTGGCATAATTTTATGGAATAAAATGTCTGAATGTGTACTTGTGTCGTCGTGTGAACAATAATGTGAAGCTTGTTTCACACGCGCCATAGACATGAACAAAACCAAGTTCAAGTTACTACACATTCCTGTTCCAAATCTTTCATTTGAACTTGAATTAATCCAGCACTCGAGGTTTGATCAAGATATCCCAGCACAAGGCTCCAACGGAACCTCACACAGAACTTAAACTAACAGGAAGGTAATTAAACCCAAAACAAAAACAAATATTCACAACAGAACACGGCCCGCATCATGGCCCGTGGAAATTCATCTCTGAACCTGCACGATCAACTGGGCGGGGGTCCAACAGAATCACCACAAAGGGGAAATCTTTTCAAATCCCTGGTTGACAGGCTCTCACACTATTATTCCTCCCGTCCAGTAAATTAAGAAAAAACTGCTTAAACATTCGGAAAATACACAATGACAGCGGCAGATGGAGGTACTATAAAGGTACATTTCTTTTTATGGGGCTTACATGGCCTCTATTTTGTTTTTTTTCATTCCGCTTCATTATTTTCTCACTTGTTCAATATTGCACTTGTATTAACTGGGTCCTTTAAAAAGCGCTGCTCTGATCCAAGAAGGAATACAGCATACTGTGGAATAGGTCTATCCTAGATTGGTTTTTGAGTCTTCATTGTCCAACATGAACTGTTCATTTCTTTGCCTTTCATGAATGACTACAAGTTGAGGAAAACCCCTTGTCTTAACGGTGTGACAAAATCCCACTCAGGCTGATCAAGAGATGGGGACCATCTGGACTACAGGACAGCCTTGTTTCCACCCATATATAATGGAACAGGAACAGATCACCACCACATTCCAGAGAGAAAGAAAGTAAAGGATTTAACACTGAGATGGAAAACAAGCCTTGCAGAGACCTTTTCATTTGCATAATGGGGCCCTCTGTCCAAGGACTTTGTTCCTACTGTATAACTTTGTCAGACAGAAGCTAACCAAGCACACCCAACCTAACACACGAGCAGAGTCACTAAGAACTCATGCCTCTTCCCTGTCCTGCTACTGAAGTCCATTCTCTCTCCAACGTCAAATTTGAGCTTTTAGATGTAAGCCGTTTTAATAAATCACTGGATATGAAAAATGTTTTAAATAGATGCCAACCCAGATGCCAAGCTCTGTCTACACACTGGCAACAGAAGCCATTTCTTAACTTTGCTTAAACAATCTTCTGGGAATGACCAGTTGGTCGTGTAAAAGTTCTAGGACCTCCCATTTGGTCTGCTGGCCTGACACTAATTATGTCGGCTGGGGTTGGCCAGTCTATCTTCAACCCGAATGAAGCAAGCCCTTTAATTGACAGGTGGGGCTGCGGGTGGGACTTTTTTTGGATCTCTACTCTACCAAAACCGAAAGGGGGGGGTTCCATGAGTGTTTCTGGAAGAGATGCCCACTGCTATAAAATGGGTTTAAAAAGACACCCATCAGATATCTATTAAAGTGCACTACAAAAGAACTGAATAAATACCCCAACGATTTAGGACAGAGTGAAAGTAAAACTGTGGCAAACCAAACAAAGCCCTTTCAAGCTTCCATTATGTCAGTCAGTGGGAGACATGTTGCTCTCCTATATTTACCAACTAAAGCACTGTGCCAGCAGCTCTCGCATATCAGCTGTTGCAGCACAGATGAAACCTCCTGACTAATGGAGGACAGCAGGTGTAGAACATCCCGACCGGGGATACGGCGATACACGCCATCCCGACCGGGGATACGGCGATACACGCCATCCCGACCGGGGATACGGCGATACACGCCATCCCGACCGGGGATACGGCGATACACGCCATCCCGACCGGGGATACGGTGATTCCAATCGGTGAGCAGTGTGTTTAAGCCCTCAAAATAGAAACCAGAGCCTGTAAAAACCTCGTAAGGCAACCAATATATACAAAGTGAAAATACTTTGAGAGCGGGTGGTAAACTCCGGCTTAGCCTATCGGTGTATTTTGCCAAGATGTTCAAAATGTGATTTAGGCTTTGCCCCGTCAGGACGACTCCAAAGCAGCTGGAGGAAAACCGAAGCTTACATCACTCTGAGCTGTTCTGCCTCTTAACCCTGCTCAGGTGATGCGGCTGTTCACTATGGCCTGTAGTCTCTGCCCATCAACTGGTCTGTATCCTGCTGTATTGGTTTCTATTGTCTGCAAACAGGTCTTTGTATTTACCAAGTACGCTGCTGCCGTGCTGTGTTGTTTTATGTTTGTCTTTCCCCTCAGGGTATTCAACAAAGATGTCCCGACAAATTCAGGGTTCCCAAACACACCCGGGCTCTCTTAACCAATCAGTGAACCCGTACTGTTTTGTAAGACTCATGGAAAGAAACCCTGGTTTGTTCATGTTGACTTCAGCTCTCCTAAATCAGACACAGGCGTCACAGAACATCCCAAAGCTGGATATTCTATAGTGTACGAATTGCAGCTTACACAGCATTAATAAGTCAACTGGGCAGAAACTTGTCTGTAGATGGCTGAAAAACACTACAAAGCGAACAGAGAATGATTTCTGGGACTGCCATGTGTTGAGAGCCACAGCAACTCCACCCCAAAGCACAAGCCCTTTAATTCGTCTCTTTAGTGGTGGTGGTGGCGGCGTTTGAGGAAGATTATCAGGGGACAGCTTGAAGTGGTGAGACGACATGCCAGAATGCATGCTTGCCTTTTGTCACTTTGTCCTGTCGTGCAGCGCCAGGAAAAGACGGCCTACGATGGAGGCTGACCCACACCTAAAGACATTCAGCTGCCAGCATTCAGTGTCATGGACGAAGCCAGAGCATCAACATGACTGCAAAGCAATTACGAACACCACTAACTGGGTTAACTGTTAAAACTGCTTACAGTACCGTAACTACCAAACAGCGGTGATATAACCTAAAGGCGAGAAAACCCATGGTCCTGTTTAAACCTTTGCTTTTAACATATTTTTATCCATCCCTGAAGAAACGGTTCCACAATGTTCAGGTGAATCACAGTAAGTAATACCTAGTGTGACAGCGTTTCTGCAGCAGTGTTGGTCTTCCAGCTTCTCTGGGGAACATGTGTCCAGTGTGTGCAACCGGTTGGGGACCGGGGGGGGTCAACTCACCTGACGCCGATAAGTATGGAGATGCAAATGGAGCAGATAGGGTCAGCGATCATCAGGTCATACTTCTGCATCAAGATGGCGGAGATTATCACTCCCACGCTGCCCAGAGTGTCAGCTACAATATGTAAAAACACCCCTGGAAAAAGAAAATGCACCAGCAGATGAGTTGAGTGTTTCATGGCATGATTGCATGCTACACATCCTGAGGCATACAGGTCACACAGCGAATACAATGAAAGGGCAAAAGGGAAAAAAGCATCCATTCTATATACATATTCAAGTATACAAGTATTAAGACATACAATGCCATAACATTGTGGCCCGGCACGGCCCTGGCGGCACAGCACGGCCCTGGTGGCACGGCTGAGACTGTCCCGTCACAGGGACCCTGTGGTCTTCTCCCTTGCACTGCTCTTCCTAGGAGCAGGCCTCAACTTCCCTCCACATGTATCCATCCAGTAGCCACAGGAAAGACCGGTCAAAAATGACACAGGCCCAATTTGCCCACACTTCGCTGCAGTCCTCTGATATTAACTTCACTGGAAGCATGAATTGAATGTTTGGCTGGGGTTGGCCTTCAGAAGCTAAAGTATACACTCTGAAATAATTTTCATATTCCAAACCTATTCCAGGTGTTCAGAGGAAAACCACTGAGCCAGAGGAATAATAATACAGGAACATAGAACCTTTGAGGGGGCATGGTTTTAGTGGAAAACCAAACAAAAATAGTGGAATAGGCAGCGCTTCACCAAGAAACATGCACCACCCTTTTGGGTGAGACTGGCTTCATAACAGCGAAAATAAAAGCAGAGGAAAGGTCCTTAGTCAACAGGGCCAGACAGGAGGTGGGGTTATGTCATCTTGAGCCTGGTCACCTCACCCTTCCCCTCTTTCTTTCTCTCTCCAACCCCCAGTTCCCCAGAGGCCCCTACACCACCAAATCTCCTGTGTGGCCTCACTGGTCCCCTGCGGAGGCCTCCCAAAGGGCCCGTTCTTTCTCTCATTCTTCATTTATTTCCATGTGCCGGGTGAAAGGGACAAAGTACTATTTTTTTCGTTTCTTTCTTTTCAGCCCTTTCCCACAGAGGACCGGACAAAGCCGTTTAAAGTGACAGCGCTTCTGGACTTTTCTCAGATGAAGGGGGGTGCCTTAAGTTCCAACATAAACATTAAGTGTCTCATACAGTACATTATCGGCGCAAATGTTTCAGCTGAGATATTTGAAACATAATGAAACCAACAGGCCTGTGTGTCAAGGTGTTCACTAAACCAGTGAAACCCTACCTACACGAGGGCATGACATATTCAGCCTTTAAACTGGGAAACAATTAAGGAAAACCATCTCAACGGCAGGAACAACACCCATTACGGAGGTTTAAGGACGTAGTAATGATAATTAATATGTACAGTGCACAACAGGCAAACAAAGACAAGTTAAATGACTGATAAAGCCATGCATCAAATTTCTGCTGCCAAGTCATGTGGACGTTTAGTACCTTGTAAAATCTGTTTACTTGAGCCCTTCCCTGGAGTGTGCAGCTCATCTGGAATAAGAAAAAAACACACATTAACACATTGACTAAAACAAACAGAGCAAACAAAATATCCCAAATGAAAAGTGAACTACTGCCTGCACGCTTTAATAGGTGCCAGGAAAAACCGAACTGCATGAGCAAAGAGTCAGGAACGGGACAAAACTGTGTGTAAATACTGAACGGATCCATTGCCACAGTATTTGTAGAGCTGTCATGTGTCTGAAGGCATCAGGAACGTGGCAATAGCGCCACCTGGTGATGGTTCCTGGACCAGTGTGTCATTGAGTTTGGCATGGCAGCCGTTTGGCACGTTAAACACATTCCAAGGGTCCTCCAGATGAATATCCACTCACTGAAGTTACTGGGACTTTCCAAAGTCTGTGCTCTTGCCTACGGTGTTTAAAAGGGCCAATTAGCCATTTAAACAATAAGAAAGCTGTCACCATGCCACTCATTCGGTAAATAGGTGAGGGATGGACCAGGAGAAAATGCGACAGACGTACAGATGCACTGATCCTGGTGTTAAAACTACAGTTTTAACCATGTTTACAAGTGTTGTTTACAAACCAAATGGTAAAACGTTCCTGTAGTTTGGGATCTGATAGGGTGAGACTGTTGACCTCAGCTCCTGATGAATTTCTAATTTAGTCTGGGAATTATGAATAATAGATACACCATCAGCCCACATATGACCTAATATTGTGTAGGTCCCCTTTTTCTGCCAAAACAGCCCTGAGCCTGACTCCATTAGGCCTCTGAAGGTGCTCTGGTATCTGCCACCAAGACTTTTGCAGTAGATGCTTTAAATCCTGGAAGTTGGGAGGTGGGACCTCCATGGATCGGACCTGTTTGTCCAGCACATCCCACACATGGTCGATTGGATTGAGATCTGGGGAATTTGGAGGCCAAGTCAACACCTTGAACTTGTTGTGTTCCTCAAACTATTCCTGAACCATTTTTTCTTTGTGGCAGGGCGCATAATCCTGCTGAAAGAGGCCAATGCCAACAGGGAATACCGTTGCCATGAAAGGTGCACATGGTCTGAAACAATGCTCAGGTAGGTGGGACGTGTCAAAGTAACATCCACATGAATGTCAGGACCCACTAATTAGACACCTAAACATGGAACCATAGACTTCGGGGAATTCTCCCACTCTCTGGGTTACAGGCACCCGGGACGGGATTTGGGGTCTCACCATGGCAATGGGGCTCCTCGTGCGAGTGGCCGTGGCCGCCGTGGGAGTGGTCGTGGCCGCCGTGGGAGTGGCCGTGGCCGCCGTGGGAGTGGTCGTGGCCGCCGTGGGAGTGGCCGTGGCCGTCTCCGTGGTCGTGTTTGATCTCGTGACCCCCATGACTGTGTCCGTGACCCACACTTCCATTAAACAGAGAGTGGCTGTGGCCGTGACCTGCGGAAACACAAAAAGGCACAAATTACTGAAGGAACTGAGACGATCAGTTCATCCTGAATGACGGGTCTTGGGGTGCCCCGATCTCCAGGGCACTGTACTACAGCAGCGGGGATTTGTATCCAGCCCACTAGTCTTTTGGCAGCCCCTCTTAATCTTTCACCACTGTTTCTATCCAAATAAAGCCAGAAAATACCAAACATAAATATAAAAATGAAACAAACCACAATCACTAACACCTATTAAAACTACGGTGGCCCAGCGGTCTTAGAGGCTGATGCCACACTTGGGAACAAATATATTTCCCCACCATCGTTATCAATAAAGAATAAGTGCCTGAATATTTTATTTATATATACACATATATACACATATACACACACACACACACATATACACACATATACACACATATACACACACACACATACACACACACACACACACACACACACACACACACACACACACACACACACACACACACACACACACACACACACACACACACACACACACACACACATACATACATACATACATACATACATACATACATACATACATACATACATACATACATATATATATATATATATACACATATATATATATATACATATATACATATATATATACATATATATATACATATATATATACATATATATATACATATATATATATACATATACATATATTTAGCAAAACACATTGCACATTAAAGGTAAATGACTACACATTTTGCATTGACCAAGCTCCTCCATTCATGGTGCTACCAAACATAGGAATATGTTCTGCAAACACCCAAAACAGTTCGTAGCAGTGTCGACTTACACAAGATAATTTAAAACAAACATGCACACTTTTTGCTCCTAACAAGTCATTGGGAAAGCAGCAGAACCATAGAGGATGGAGGGTTGAGCTGCAGAACCAGAGCATAGAGGGTTGAGCACAAGACCCGCCAATGATGTCCTCTGAATGCTGAATGAACAGCAGTTACAGAGGAGTGAAGCCCAGCTGACTGGGAGCTGCACGTCATGTGCCGCAGCTTTAAATCACAAGCATGTGCTCATGCGACTCGAGTTTCCCTCCCCAACGAACTCTGTTGTATATAAACCACATCGGGCCTGCATGAGAAGCGCTGATGATCTGCAGGTCGAGGAACAGTTTGGGTGACGTGACAGAAAAAAAATATGTTGTGAGCTCACCTTCATCCCCGCCGTGTGAGTGGCCGTGACCCCCGTGCTGAAACACAAAGATTCCCACCAGGTTGACCAGCAGCCCAGCGACGGACACTGGGAGCAGCCGGTCGTGGTTCACATGTGGAGGCTCCAGAGCCCTCTGTCAGAAACAGCGGCAGACAAGGATGTTATTCAGGATTTATCTTAAAAACAGAGTGGATTCCAGTTGAATCACAGCATCTTCCATCATCTCAGCAGTAGATCTAACAAAATCCCTTCAAAATATTTCTGCTCATAAAAACAATGTCCCGTGGCATACCTCTACTCCTTCCGAGAAAATGAAGAAGGCCGTGAAGATGAGGAACAGGCCATTCACAAACCCTGCCAACACCTCCGCCCTCACATACCTGAGAAACATGCCAAATGAATGAGCACAGATGCAGAGACAGGTAAAACAAAGGCCAAACTCCTATCAAAACACTGGTGTGACTGAAAATGGCTGCAACACCTTTGTTACATTAGTAGCAAGGAAAACAGCCAAATGTGTACGGAGGGTGGACCTTCACTCAGGTACATGTCTTTGTGCAGACCAGAAGGCCTGGTAACTGGGAATATGAATCCCTATAACTGAAGTGGCTTAAAAAGTGGAAAATGGCAATATTTAAACACCAAAGCAGGATCTACGAGAGGTTCAAAGCCAAACAAAAACAGCAATAACCATGTGGATCCTGAACAAAAAATGATCCACTTCGATGTTTTATTTTCTGAATAAGCCCTCTTCAAGCTTGTCTTTCGTAACAGCAAGCAGCAATATAAAAATATTTAGGTGGCTGAGCCGGCAATCTTGCAGGTCATTTTTTGTTTTATACATTCATACATTAATTTTAAAGGCATAGCATAATGTTGGCTGGCAAAAAGGGCAAGAAGTGGATCTACAATCCACACCCAAAGCATACATACCCGTATGAGAACGAGTCATTTGACCTCCATCTTGAGATGACAGAGGCAGCAAGACCAGCTAAAAGTGCAGTACAGTCGAAGAACATGTGAAAAGAATCTGATATCAAACCTAAACTGGGAGCACAACAAAATAAACCTGTTAGACCTGACAGTGTCACCAGATGTCCTTCTCAAGAAATGTACAATAGCCATGGACAAGATTACGCTACAGAATTTGAAGTTGTATTTTTGGGAACAAAAGAACTACTGATTAGTATTCTTGCACATGGATTGGTTAAAATATAACCCTAGTAGAAACATTTTAAATAGAATACCCACAAATATCAGAAAATGCCCAAGTGTGAGAAGTGTGTTTGTTCTATGCATTCGTCCCTCCCCGTTTTAATGTTTTATGAAAAAGGGAGGGACTTATGTACATTTATCCAATGGAAACCCTGTTTGGCGGGTGTATTCATTCTGCCAAGTCAAAGTTCCATTTGCTAAACATTTTTTTTTTTAAAGAAAAAGGTGAACTAAAGACGGAGGACGACTGTTTCGTTACACTGATATTCTATTGAACATTCTACTAGTTTCTTTATCTTGAAGAAACGTTTTGCAACTAAAACATGTTGTGGCAATTTGAACACTTTGCAGATAATAAGACATGGGAGACATCCATGTACAAACAGATGTCAAGCTGGACACCCACGTCATTGCAAATAGGGAATGATTAACCGTTTACCACACACACACACACACACACACACACACACAGACAGACAGATACACTGAAAGATACAGTATTTGGTTCGTTCCCACTGAGGCGTAATTCAAGCAACAGCGCATGGCGCAATGCTTAGACATACGTGGCACATCCTGAAATAAGAGTTGCGTGTTTGGTTTCTGTTGTGATTGAAATATATCTTACCTATTACTCCATATGCCGTATGATAATTCAACGAAAGCAAAGGATAGATTCAAACAGAGAAAGAAAAACAAATTACGTGACGTTTTATCAGATAGGATTGATCTGTAAAAGAGGAAATTGCACTGAGTTAGAATCACAGCTAGCGCTAAGCCAGAGGCAAGATTAAGTGCTGAATTGTCAGGAAACTGTAGAAGTAATTGACGTGGTTCAATATTGTATCACTTTGCTGTAGACAGAGCACGAAACATTTTATGTGACCTGCTTAGCGAATTAAGTAGGAAGTACCAGTTAAGTAACTCGCTAACTTCCAGCTGTTTGCCGGACATTCCTGCATCTGAAGCTCCTACAGTAATCATTTTTAAAGGCTACACAGTTGTGATATGAATCTCTGGTAAGCAACAATGGACGATTAGCTAACTTGTTATTACGTTAAATATGTTTCAAGTAGCCAGCGATATCTAACGAGAAAACTAATCTTGGTAACACGTGAGACAGAGCATCATCTTACTAGTAGTTTGGCATCATTTTCCGACATCTGAATTAGCTTAGCTAGCAGCTAACCTGAAATAAAACAAGCTAGCTAACAAGCTATAAGGGACCTAAAACAACAACAAATTACCATTTACCTGAACCATCCTGAAATCTTGGCAGGAAGGTTAAATTTGGCTGGCTTGTACTCGTCGTCTTTTATAGATAATGGTAACATTTTAGCAGTCCCGGTTACGGTTAGCTAACGACTGCTTGTTTCTGCTATGATCACCAACTCAACTCCACCTTGCCGAGGAAGGCATGAAAGCATCCGGTCAATAGAGGGCACTCGCACTGCCAAAACATTAGTAATAGTGTCTACCGCCTACAGGTGTAGTGTAAGCCTACTGGTCAAAAAATAAGGTTCAGTGTTAAGTCAGGGTGTCCTACCTAACATAGTTCTGTGCGGCAAGTGATGCCTATATATAATTGGTTCCCAGCGGGGCGATCGCAAGGTATGCTGGGCACACTGAACTTATGCATGCCTGGGGGCCGTGTGCCATGTATGCCTAGAATGATATAAAAACGGTCCTTTCCCGAAGGACAAATACATGGATTATGCGTAGCTGTCTGCTCGTGCAATAAGCGTCAATTTTTTACAGATACGTAGACCGTGCGACGGGCCTTCGCCCATCATACCCACATTTTAAAGTCTTCGAGACGGCTTTGCTACTTCGTGTCTTCCTGGAAAATGTTCTTGTCTTGCTCTTAGTGAAGTTGGTAGGACAGCAATTTATGGAGACATAAAACCATTGTAGGTGATTGCTGGGAACAAGGGGAAATAAACAATGTAGTTACATTGTTAATTGACTTGTACTGACCACCTGCCCTCCTTTTCGGAACTTTTGGGACTGTGTGAAAGGGGTTAGTAATGATATACAGTGGATAGAGGACTGCAAGCATCCTTGTGGCGCTCCAGCGCTGAGGAAGAAAGAGTCCAATAGACTGTTTGTTTATGACAACCAGACCCGGCTGCGGGGCGTAATGACTGAGGGGGCGTATTTCATAAATGAGGGGGCATATCTAATTTATATACCATTTGCAGTTTTTATGGGGAAACAAAAGTGCAGGGGCACAGATTCTATCTGGAGGGTCAATGCCACATTTTTTTATTAGATTAGATGTGACTTGTCATTTTACAGCACGAAGTCAGTACCACGAAATGCAGAAAGAAGCACCAAACAACTTTTTCGCTTAGGCTACTTAAACACACACACCCAAAAGTCAAGGCAATGTAAATAATATATTTTTTGTAATATTAATGCATGCTCATTGTAATTGGAGGCTGCAATGGGTAAAATCTGCCTTTGCATTTCTTTTTTCGACCACAAGGTAGCCCCCAAGCACTTATTAAGCAAGCTGGCCGACAATGCTTGTGGTATGACATCTGGACCGGCATATTACAAAGACTGAAAAATAATTAAACTAAACCTAATAATATCAAGAATTTTACACACAGTTAGACTGTCAACCAACGCTAAGAAATATTAATTCAAACTTTGAGAATTGCACTGCAATTGCTGGTGCACATCCAGCAGGCTAACAAAACCATATACGGCACTCTGAGTCACTTCCTGATTTTCTGGATTTCATTATTAAAGACTGCTGCATGGATTCCAGTGAGGCAAGCAGAGAGTGCTGTAAAATGAAGTTAGTCTTAAGTTTGTCAACTCCCTGCTCTTCCATTGTGTATGAAACTGACAGTATCTCCCTCTTTTGCCAATATACGGATTATGTGACTCTGTTGTATATTCTGTGTAGGTATATTGGACAATGCATTCGTTGTGCCTGTCTGCTGATGGAAAGAGTAAATACTGGGGTAAAAGGAAGCAATTTACAAAGATAAGAGCTGCGTTCTGAGGTAATGAACCAACAAGCAAAGGTAATAAAGAACTGGGCATAAGGACTGAATATTAAACAGTTAAAAAAAAATTAAAAGCAATGTTTCAGTACATAAAAACGGATCTTACAGGGGGAAAATGTTTCCATAGCAACTGTGTCTGTAGATCTAAATGGGCAGAACTCTCTTGTAGCCAGAGTTCCTGAGAACCAGACAACCACAATACGTGTCTGTTTTGTTAAAATTCCAGCAAAGAACTATGTATAAAAACTTTTGGTCCCTAACTAGCTCAATAGCACCCATGACCATCTCATACACGGACACTTTGACAATAGAGGCCTATTTAGTTAATAGAATAATAGGGTTTTTTTTCTTTACAATTTGCATAAGTATGGGAACTGACATTCAAACTGGTGGAAATGCCGCAGTGTTATGAGTTCGCTTCACCCATTAAACTGGGTAAAGTCCTTCACCTAATGGCAATTCTTAGATTGTCTTCTGTTTTAATTCAACTGTTGGTACACTGTAAATAATATCAGAATTATTTACTAATCTCAAAATGAACATATCTGTCCAAGGCTTTTGCTTGTTTTGTTTGCCTAGAGTACAGATGCATAATGTAATTTATAATAAGGCAAAGCATTAAACAAATGACATTTTCAAAGACATAGTTCTTTCATTCAATATTACTTCATAAATATGTATTATGATACTATAATAACAAGTGCTTTGTTTGGGAGAATAACAGATAAATCGTGACAGGCAATGAATTGCTAATCCATGTTGTTCTGGGCTCATTAACATGAAGCAGTCTGCAAAACAACAAGACACAATATATTGTCTAAAATCTGAAATAGAACATACTATTGTATTTAAAATATGTATTTCAACTACTTTTAAGCATTAAAAGTTATTTACATTTCACTGAAGTCCAGACTGGTGTGTTTTGTCAAAAGATACAGTCCTGATGAGCTTATTAGAAGAGTAATAACGTTTAGTGACATTTAACATAATGTTTAACATTTACATTTGCATTTTGTTCATTTAGTATCCAAAGCAACTTACAGTTTATGGACAAGGAAGTGATTCAACAAAGTAGATTACCACTTTTTCTGTGCTAAAATGCAACATACTCATTTTTGTTTTTAAATATTGTTTTTGAAAACACGTTAAAAAAATACAATACAAATACTAACAAAAATATACACTGAATGTTTTTTCTTAGTAAATGACAATACAGAGTGAAAGGAACAAACATTCCTTTCCAAAAAGATAAACACAGAATAAAATACAGAAACCCCACTTACCGTATTTTCCCTAGATTCCCCCAGTTCCCCTCTAACTCAAACATTCACCTACCCCCTCCCCACATTGTCATACCCCTTCCCCACGTCCCCGCCCCCCCCCCCAACCGCAGGCTTCTCCACACACCCGCCCCCCCCTCCATTCCTCGACTGTTTGGGTGAAAGCGCAACAAGGCAGGACCATAATCACGAGTTGGGGGGGGTGAGAATTGTCTTTGTAAGATCAGTGCCAGCCATACCCATTTTAATAACGTAACCTCGATAAAAACTCACATTATTATGGCATCGTCCCATGCATCCAGTAGTCAAGAGAGAATGAAAGTGTGGGCTGTGATCTGAGGTTACATTGTTATAGTGCTTTGCCATTCAGGAGCAGGGGGAACATCGGACATTACGTAGCCATTGGTCAGTTCAGTAGTAAACATTGGAGATATTTGAATGAGAGCACTATTCTCCACCTGTGGAGACCAGTCTAGCACATGGTTTTGAGTCTGGATCTAAGGGGTGAGGTGGGGCTGCTTCTCATGTGAAAGTTGAAACCACGTTGGCAGGAGCTCTGCCGAAACAACAGTGAGTTTTACATGAGACGAGAAAGGTGCTATGCAATTGATACAGTCGTTCTACTTGAGTGTATGCCTTCGTCGAATTTCAGGAAACAAACAATAATAATGATTGTGTTATTTTGACTGGTGATATGTCCCACATATTATAATTAACCTTCGATTCTAACGGCTCCCAACCTGACAGCTGTGCTGCAAACTGAGATGCACCAGTATGTTTCTCTCATGCCTGATTATTGCTTGTGTCAGAAAATAGTTTTTGTCAAAGGTGCCATACACAGTTCTGTTTGGTGTCACACCGCGGTGTGGGACATAACAAAACCTCGCCAGGATTCCTGCTGTCCATGGTACAGGCAATGCGTTTTTGATTTTACTATGTTATTGTATTATTTTGAGTATTCGCTCTAGAACTGGACAGAGAACCGGAGGGTCCTCTTTCGACTGAATTATTTTCATTTTCACACCACCCACACACAGCTTGTGTCTCCAAAAGCAAGTCATTGACTTTACTTTGGCATTTTACCAGGAACTAGACAATGAGTCTGTGTGTACTTTAGCCTGATCCAATATAAGTCTGCCTGCTTTACATGGGCACATCCACTTTTAATGAACGTCCTGAGGAATGTGAGTCTCCACTCGCACAAGAATAGGCAATGTCAATATCAGGGACCGAACACAGCGTTTGTGCTGAAATCTTTTGTTGTTTTTATGATATTGATAGTGGCATGCCAAATATTATTTAGGCAGTCCTTAGTCAATGATTACATTAGATTCCACATTATTATCATTGAACAAGTACAAGTTAAGTACAACTAAATGCAGTAAGCATCTAACCAGAAGAGCAAATAGAAGAGGGCAGAATATTTACAAGTATTAAGTATATGTTTATAACAAGTGGAAATGTAGCTGTCTTTCCCATAGCGTCCTATAAGACACATTTACCAAATGTTTTGTTTTGTTGTTTACGGAGCATGGAAGACATCCTGAGGTCATCACAATCTTCTCCAGGGCTAAAGAACACAAAGTACAGTACAGATTTCTGCTTAAGTAAGCAGGCAAGTCTTGGCCAAGCATTTTAATTGTCATCGCTAGGGCTGTTTCAAACGAGGCAAACATATGGCAAGGCCAGATCTCCATTCACTGGGTCAAGTTGATACTTCCGTTGCTGGCTCAGGTCCACTGGTGATAGCTCCTAAATCAGCCCCATCGGCAGCAGGCGACAGGAAAGCCAGCGTAGCGTTGGTGTCACTCTGAATGCTTGCAGAGCACCTCAGGCTACCTCTGGTTCCCGGCCAGGTTTTATTTTGAGACCAACACAAGCGCCTGCTCTCCACATCGATTTTCGTAAGGCACTCATAACTTGAAATGTGATTCCTGTGAGGGTCAGCGGGCTTCAGGAACTCTTCACGGATCTGGGAGAAGGCAGAGGATACATGACCACAACGGCTATTGAAGGAGCCACACAGGCCATTAAACTCTCTACCACCCTTGTACTCCCTTATATGTTTTCCCCTGACAAATAATAATGGTTTAAAGTGCCCTTAAGTAGGAGTAATTGGCTAGGCATGGTAATGAAATGATACATGTCAGTGGTAATGTGTGCCATCAGGATTTTTCACCCCATCTTGCCATGCAAAACACACAAGCAAAGATCAGTATCAGGAATGTTGTAAACTGGTTAATTGGCAACCAGAACCAGACTGTTTCCTCTCTCGTGGGCTGACTTATGGGAATATCACCATTTAATTCTGGGTTTATTGAGAAGATCTGTCCTCACAATTCAATAGTATAGATTTATTGGTATGATTTAAAGAAAAACTTAGCAAAAAGCTTTTCAATAATTTTGATCACATTCATATTGATACCATATTTGACTGAACATGTTCATGTTTCATTTGAATTAATCTCCAAAGAATTATGCAAGTAGATGATGTCATAGATAATTATTACGTAATACAAATGTTTATTGAGTAATTCCTAGGTACAAATAGTGTTTTGGTATAGAGTGCTGTCAAAACTGCAATCAACAGAACATAATACGCTTGCAAAAATGCGCTGACACCACAGTCGTTGTTCAAAATACACATTGAGTGGGAGCCCAACATAGCCTGGTCCCGGATCTTCGTGTTACTTGCCCACTCCTGTAGTCAGTGGCAAGACGGCAAAAACGTATCTGAGATCAGGCTGTGTTAGAGGGTCCCTGGGTCAACATCCATCTGCTGAACCTTTGGGGTCCCCTGCCCATAAAACACTTTGGAGTGGCAATCAAAAACCACCTTAGACAGCAGCTTCTGTCCATCCAATCAAAATAGCAAAGACCACGACTCTCGTGACACCGGCCAGGAAATACTACCAGGTCTGGAGAGTTAAAAACTCACAAATCATCAGTGTCGTCCCTAGGTCAGCATTGGAGAACAGCTACTGAATATCCTCATTTAGACTTACATGTTTTACACATATTCTTTACAAGGTTAAAGTGTCTTCGAGGTCTTCCGGTATGAAACCAAAACTCAAAGGTTTTACTGATCAGAAAAGTACTCAATAGTCTTATGCATCAAAGTGGCTTCTAGTTTAATTACTTCGGTAGAATTATGGTCTGACGCTGCACAAGTTGTTCTGTTCTTTCTGATTTAACTCCACCATGTCACAGCACCACGAAGGAAGAAAGCAGCTAATGGGCTTTCATAATGTACTAAAGGAGATGTGCTGTACTCCCAGAAAGGTCTGGAACATGATTAACAAAAGCAGCGTCTCTCAAACTGAGGCCTATGGGGGTAAGAAAATATGTTATATGTATATATGTATGTTTATTTTTGCATGTATTTAATTGATCATTTTAATGACAATCACAAAACAGATTTAAAAAGATTAGGGCCAAGGTAACTCTGGAGTAAGTTGAGAGTATGTCATGCAATATAGTGTCATTAATCTAGAACTTATGTTGTTAATGCTCAGCAACATACAAAGAGTGTAGGAGGAATAATACATTTATCTAAGTTGTATTTAGAAAATACTCCAGTTTGACATAATATCAGGTTAATTGTTTCATTGGGGACCTGACATATATGAAAAACTATATTTATTTTAGGTCAAAATCACCCACAATATATATTTACAAAATCTCATAAGGCTGCCCATTGGCTGTTCTGATCAGAAACCTCAAAACACCTGGCATGGTGTTCCTCTCCAGCTGGTATTTCACCCTATCTGCATTTTAAAGACAGCAGTGGCCGAGTGAAACATTGTCTCCTACTTTCTTTTCACCTCCTTCACAAATCCCCTACTCCCTCACACATCTTTGTCCTCTGGGTATAAACCCCTCTTCCTTTTTGAGTCCAGACATCAGGACTGTTTCCATAGCGACTGGCCATTATGGAGAGAAGGAGAAGGAAAATCAATACACAATGTGCTAAAGAAAGGAGCCTGGAACATGAGACAGGCTTGTTAAAGCCACAGTGCTTTCCTCTGAATTGTCCGCCCTCATTTGTTCACCCTATTAAACACATTGAGAGCAACTATCGATGCTCAATATTCGCCTGATTCAAAACATCAATATACATAATTTACGGTAACCTTTAACAACAGAACAGAGAAGCTTTTATGGACACTAATGATGTTGAAACCCAGTTATTCTGCCGTTTCCTTTGGTGTTCTACACCTACAGGGTTCTGCAGGATTCTCTGAACAAGTGATTTGATTGCATAAGTAATCTGGTTCTCATTTTACTACCTTTTTACTTTCATTAATAAACCCACTGTTAGATGTCACAAAGAATTACAGTAATATTTAAAATAGTTGTTTGATTTACTTTCAGTAATCTGTGGTCCATTCAGTAAATCTTATAACTCGCATTGATAGCACACAGTATTAATGTACTTTATCTGTTAATGGCTTTAATGTAAATGTTCTTTACTCTAGCCTAACTTCGGTTTGTTGGAGAGGAACCAATCAAAACATTGGAGGGTTTTACTCTAACCAGTCACAGCACTACAACTGCTGCTTCAATGAAAGTCCGCAGTGAATGGGAAACGAAAGTGATAGTTGACCATGCAACGCAGAATTTCCAACCTACAAAAAAGTCCCTGTCGATTCCCTGAGCTTCCCACAGACTTTCCCCAAAAGGAAAACTCATTGTTTAGTTATGGTAATAAATATTTATTAATGCACTCATCAAACTTCAATCAAACAATTCACATGAATACAGGAAAAACTGAGCATACAAAAGTGTACAGCCATAAACATAAAAATAAATTAAACCTTTTAAGCACGTACCAAACAGGTTGTAATCTTTCAGCAAAGTAAATGTTGTGGAAAATATATTGTACATAACATTATAGATCTCAAGTCCATACCAGCAAACTGAGGCAAATTCATATTGTAGGATTACAGATTGCATGACTTAGTTTAAAGACGTATGTGACAAACAGAATTCAATGGTGTTGAAGTAGCAAATGACAGTGAGATGCCGTTAGGTTATTACACTTAACTGACGTGTTTAATGGGGGGGAATAGAATACATCATGTGAACTGTTCACACACACTGTACATAGATACATATCTACAGTGGGAAATCACTAATGGTGCTTCCCCCTTTCTCTTCCTCTTCTTGGGGCATCGGACCTCGGCCTCAGTCTTATGACAGAAACCTGGACATTGTACGAAGGCCAGGCCTCTTGTCTGTCAAATCATCAAAGGAGTCCACTCCAGATTAAACTGCCTTTGGCATGTCCCTACTCTTTTGAGTGGCCACACAATACACTCACCAGTGTGACAACCAAGCGGCCTGTGTTTCCACTGGCAACATGAGTTGGGGCCTCAGGTTTATCATCTGGGCCTCAGGTTTTACTTTGTGAGCTCATAGAAGCCCTTCCTCCTGGCTCTCCTCAGGTAGTCCAGGACCAGGCCACTTGTGGTCAACATGATGCCCAAGCAGACAGCAGGAATTACTATCTGGTTCAAATCGGGTGAAGCCCTGGAGTGCTTCTCTGTAGAAGAATGGGAAGGGAGGGCGACAGAGTAACAATGAGGACGCTGCTGATTGGCCAAAAATAGCATGTTATATTTTGACAGCTTTGGAACCCTCTCACATTACACTGAGCTTTGTTATTGGTGGATGGAATTATTTTGTTTCTCTGTTCTCAAATTCCAATGTTGATAGAAGAAAGCCCTATCTCCCTTTTCCCAATTTCTTAGCTAAACATGGGGTTGAAATTGGTTTCAACCGAGTAACTGAGTCAGTGGTGAATTATATTTTATATAATGATAATACAAAATATTTAGATTTGTGTTATATAAAGGAAGGAATATAAAGGAATATAAAGCGATCTCCCTGTCCCGTTAAGCCTGCCCGGTTAAAGAGAGAACAATAAAACATCTTACTTACTCATGACGTTGATGCTGAAGATCTGGGTTTCATAACCCAGGTCGTTAGTGACGTTTACCAGGTATAGGCCTGCATCTTGGACTGTCACGTTTAACAGCAGAAAGTTCCCGTCCAGGGAGTAGAGCTCCACGCCGTTGTCCAGTTTCCTCAAAACCACAGCAGGGGCTGGGAAACAGTCCGAGCGACAGGAAACAGTGACGTTATGGCCCTCCTGCACCTCGGTGGATGGGTTTACCTGGACAGTTGTGTTCCTGGGAGGTGCTGGACACACGTCAAACAGAACACACGTGATATGATTAACACCTGGCCAAGAAACCCGAGACAGGAAACTCAAAACAAACAGGAATCTGGTGCCGTGCGTTGATAGTCTGAAATATTATTTCCAGACAGTGTTAGCTCTGGACATTTTTCTTGCGGGGGGTGGGGTTGTTGTTGGGAGGGGCAACTTCATTTTTCTAGACGATCGGAAAAGTAGTTGCTATGGTTCAGTTTATTGATGAGGGCAGTTGAGGGTGAGGCGCATGCAGGTAGCTTGATGCCCTCCTTTTCCCTCGCTCTCACTTCTCTTCCAATCCCCTCCATCTACTCTCTTCTACCTGTTCTCTCTTCTCTGTGTCTTCTTTACTTTCTTCCTCTTCTCAATACCTCTCATTATCTCCATATGTTTTTCCTCTTCTTTCTGCATTCTCCTCCTCTATTACACTCAACTCTCCTCTTCCATGTGCCCTGCTGGCTTTCTCCTCAGTACTGTACCATTGTCCCTTCAAGACTATCTATTCCCTGTCTAGTAAAGTAATGCATACACTTCTTATTATACATACATATTTAAAACAGAGCTTAGTCTTTAAAAGATGGTACTAATAGTTCTCCTAATTAACACAGTTATTTAGGTTGAAGTAAACAGAATTTAATTCAGACTTTCCTCAGACTAGCTAAAGTTGCCTGACACTGTAGTCCCTGCTCCCCCAATGTCTTTTGCTGCAACTGATTAGAATATTTCAAGAAACAACTTAAGAAAAATCACATTGAAAACAGATCTGTTAACGTCGTACTTAGTGTTGGATGAACAACTAGCTAGCATGGCAGAAAATTACTTTGCCTAACGTCTTTGTTTCTCTATATTACTGGGGATACAACTGTGGCAGCAATATTGATTGACAAACGTTGCAATAAATAATTGATTTACTCTTTTCCTTGACAAGCGGGTACGTTATCATTATTTCACGACTCTACGAACGGCTGATTTCTAACACGACATCTTAACGAGGTGGGGATAATGTGTTTTAACTGAAAAGTTTACTAATAACATAGTCAAGTAAGCAAACGTCTGGTACCTTCAAACGTGTATTCCACTGGTGTTCTCTATCTCCCTTATATCGTTTGTTGAATTTTAACATTGTGTTCTAGTAGCCTAAAGGACTTAATTTAAGTAAACTGGGTTTATTAAAAGCGTACAGTGGAGGCAAAGTGTATACGTGGGAGCAGAAAGAGAAAACGATGTGAAGAGTGAAAACGATGTGTGTTGGCTTGAAGCCTGGCACTCACCTCTCACTGTGAAGTGTGTTCTAGCGCTATGGCCACCATATTTATTGGAGGCCTCACACTCGTAGACGCCAGAATGAACTAGCTGGGCGGAGGGGATGGTGAATGAAGTGGAGGAGCCGTCGCTGGACCGGAGTTCCACATCCTGGCCGTTAGAGAGTCTCTTCAGCACAATCCGTCCCACTGGAGCTCCGTCCGACTGGCAGGACACTGTCACGTTGTCCCCCTCCTTCACTTCATTGGCTGGGCTGACTGAGATGGTGGTTCCCCGGGAAGCATCTGCACAGCACAATGTAGGGTTTGGCATAGGTGAGGCTTCAAGGCTTCAGAAACCCTCTGAAAAGGACTGAACTTTGGCATCAACTTAAAAGCACTGAGGGCTATGAGCCAACACCCCACGGATCAAGTTAGTCAAGCAAGCGCCATTCAGAACACAATGAGCGGAATTAAAAGTGGTAAAATGCTGAGGTGGAACTAACAGCCTGCACCAGGCTCTGGCTCTCTGAGACCTTGTCCGGGACCGAGCACGACAATGTAGACATTCACCCAGACTTCAGTGAAACGTCAAGATCACTCACAGTGGATCTCCAGTTCGGTCAGTGCCTGCCTCTCTCTCCGACCAAGTGGGACGCCGTCCATCTGTAGACTGACTTTGCAGGCAATCCTCCTTCCTTGGTCCTCCGGTCCAACCAGGAAAGACAGCTGTGATGTCCAGTTTAGGAGCTCGCTGGAGTGCTTAACCACCTCAGAGAGCGGTGCTTTTTCACCGTCCAGCCACTCTATGTGCAGGTGCCTGGATGGATAGACTTCACCAATGTAACAATACAGGTTGGCCACCTGGTCTGCCAGAAAGGGGCCGGGGTTCACAATGACAGGGTCTGAGGGGAATGCTGGGAAAGGACACACAAATGGTTAGATGAAGATGACAAAAAAAAACAGTAAAGGTGTGAGAAAGTCAAGCATGGCGAAGGCTAGATTCTTGATTTGAGGTCAAAAAGTGATGAATGTGTGTTCGAAATACCTCCACTAAGAAAAGCATGAGACTATACAGCGAAAGAGCCCTATTACTATATTCTCACATGCTTGCGATACGAAAACCTAGGAGGCATTTAATGTATGACTGCATTTACTCAATTTGTGTGCATTATTCAGTTGAAGTTACTGCTTCAGCCAATACAGTGGAAATACTTTGGCAAATCCCTGACTTTCACTTACAGGAAACATGAAACTTTTTCACTTCAGTGGCCTTGAAGGGCATTTATCGTTCTTCTTTCCTGTTAATCTCTCCCATAACACTGTTTTCAGTGCATTCCCACTAAACAATATGGGCAGGAGTCCAGTTTGTGTGGGAGAGCAGCATAAGGGATCTTTCAAGCTTTAAGTCTTTAATTGGGTTTCATAACATGAGTATTCTTATACCCCTTACAGAGACTCTACTCTAGCTATTTTTAAATCAGTGATGTCAACAACTAAACATTACAGTTTCCAAATCAAAAAGGTCTGTATAACTGAAAGGTGCCAGGCCGGGGCTGGTTCCACTTATGAGTTCAAAGCCAGCAAACAGATGAGGGTTACAGACTGCTGTCGACTGGGTATTTCCAAATGAATCACAAATTCTACGTACCAATGTTGCCGTAGACCTTGTGTGGTCGATTCATTTCCTTATTCCTTTACGTTTTTTTTTTCAGATAAAGTATGAACTCAAAGTGAACAAACCAGTATTTCTAAAGATGAATAGTGTACTCACAGAAGACATGGACCTCAGTATGCTTGGACTTGACAACAGAGCCACATTTGACCTCACATGTGTAGGTTTGCTCGTTGGCCAGACCAACTGGGGCCAAGTGTAGCTGGGAGAGAGAGTCCTGGGTGAGTACGTTGCCGTTGACGGGAAAATCCAGGACACTCTTCCAAGAGAAATCTGGCCGGGGACAACCCAAAGCCTGGCAGGAGAGCACCAGAATGGATCCAGCCTCAACAGTCACAGCTGTGTTCATCTTCACCTCTAGTGGGTACACTAAAAAAATTGAAGCACAGGAGAGAAGATATGTAAAACCTCCATTTCCAAGCTCATTTCAGTTCCTTTGATCGATTCAATCAAAATTGAAATATCTGGCCCAAACAATTTCTGTGACACATACAGTATTCTGTAGATTCTCAGTTGCTTTATACAGCTCTGGAAGAAAGAGACCACTGCACCTTTTGCTTTCGTATCCAAAAAAGTATAAAGGAAGGTTTAGAGTGAGGAACAGAAGGGTTAAAATTACAAGATCAATGCGAATTGATCGCTTCTGTTCCTCACACAAAGCATTACTTTTCAACATTTTTGGGAAAGGCAAGAAATAGGTGCAGTGGTCGCTTCATTTTTCCAGAGCTGTATATAATGGTATTGGTGCACATACTGATTATAACATTTCGAAATGCAACACTTTGTACACATAGAGCCTCCATTTCAGGGCACCACATACACAGAATAAATAAAAGCACTGTAGAGAAGACAGCCAAGGCCTCCATTTCCAAGCTCAGTCCAGTTCCTATGATCAATTCAATTCAGTCATGCAGGAAAAGAAATATCTAAAATCTCCACACAACTCAATTAACCAAAAAATAACTTATTAATGCATATTAAAAAAAGAAAATGACATGTACCACTTCACATGACCTCCACGTCATCATCCGCATTGTTAACACTGTTGTCGACTCAATCAAATGAATGGTTTTAATTATGAGTCTGTGCAGCTCTTGAATCAAACCTGAAGTTGTGAAGCACGTACTCATGATGAAAATAGAAACGATTCACCCTGAAGAGTCTCTCGAAACACCCCGAACAGATCATTCACTTATTTTGCCATCTATTCTGGCACTGTTCAAGAGCTCTTATTTACAGAAGAACAATGGCTTCGTGACTCAACAATGTCAGTTTCCATTTCAAAGAATATCGCTCTCAAAACTTCAAGAAATGTTTCCCCTTTCTGACAGGATGTGCTTATTATGTGACAGAGGTAAATTCTGTATATTGTTGTAGTTCAACGCATCTCAGTGCCACTAAACTCTACATACTGGTGACATTTTTGCAGTGCCAGCAGTACAGGTACCTTGTGCTCTATGTAGTTATTGGGACAGGAAGCTTTTTTTTTGTGGGGTGGAGCATTTGGACCTATACTGCCATAGATTAAGCCTAGTCCTGTGGTAAAATATCAAGCTCAGTCAAACTTCTTAGGATGAATCTTTGGTGGTTAAACTGTGACTGTGACACATAGAGGTATACTGTATATTCTCAGTAGCATTGTATATAATGGTATTGGTTGGAGAGACTAGTTTTAACATTTAGAAATACAACACTTTATACACATAGTGTCCCTATTTCAGCGCACCAAAAATACTGAAAAATACTTAATATTCACAGCTGTGCACCTGATTTTCAGGGCACCGAATTGATTGAGATGATTCACTTTATAGAGTTGCATCTGGTTAATCAGTGGTGTTCTGTCACAACCTCCAAGGGCATGAGAGGGGTGAGAAAAAAGAATCAGGTAGCTTCAAAACAGGCTGGTTAAAGTTTGCTGAAAGTACCTAAAAGAGCCATGGGAGAAATTACTGTGAACAGATGAGACATAGATTAACCCTCTATTGGCATGAGGAAGGTTTGGGGAAATAAAGCAACTGGCAAATATTCCCTGAATGCCACCTCATCTGTAAAATACAGTGAAGGATGTTTCTACTGCCAGTGGAACTGGCTCACAAATACACAACTGGATATAACAATGAGGTATCCACTACCAGCTGCAGCAGAACACATTCTGAAGGCCACAGAAACATCTTGTTTGCTGAAGTACAAGTACATCCTTCACGGGAAGTTTCTTGACTGGCCAAGTCAATCAAGAAACTTTCAGTTGCGTAACATGAGATTCAAGAAGAGATAAAGAATTAGATCTGAGAATCTATACCTTAACCTCAAAGCAAATGTTTGATTTCCATCCAGACTTTGAGGATAGAAAAAAAAACATCCTTACTGCCCCAATAATTAGGAAGGGCGCTGTAGCTAAGGCCTTACAAATACATACTACTGGCAACTATTTTCAAACACAATTTGGCCAATTTCTTTGAATCCAGAAGTAAGACAGTTGGGGCACACTCAGGCACACCGCGGCAGATATGTTAATATGCACAGAGCAGTCAGATTACAATGCGAAAATAAACACTTCAGAAATCTCACCTTCAACGGAGAGCAGTGTGCTGACCTTCTGGCTGCCGTACTCATTGGAGGCCTCACACTCGTAGACGGCAGAATCATTTGCCAGGGAGGAGGAGAGGGTGAAGGAGGTGGAGGAGCCGTCACTGGACCGGAGTTCTACATCCTGGCTGTTAGAGAGTCTCCTCAGCACCATACGTCCCACTGGAGCTCCGTCCGACTTGCAGGAAACAGTCACACTGTCCCCTTCCATTACCTCGCTTCCCGGGCTCATTGAGATGGTAGTGTTGGCTGGAGGAGCTGACAGTGTAGGTTATTAAGGGAGAGTGATAAAAACATTTTAACAATAGATTAAACACTGATTAATTGAGATTGCCACTTCCAAAAACACCTTGTGATTGAAAGCCAAAACAACAACTCCTTACAATTACTCTCTCAGAGTTACACCTAACAGAAAAGATCCACAATACAAGATAATGGAGAAATTCCAAGGGATCCTACCTAGAACAGTGACTTTCACGCTGGCCGTGACGTTTCCAACAGAGTTACTCGCCATGCACTCATATAGACCAGAATGCATCAGGTTTACATCTCTAAAGACCAGCGTCTCACGCTGCCCCGCTATGACAGAATGTCCCCCTGGACCCACGGCCTTCCAACGTATCTCCGGCCTCGGGTTTCCTTCCGCAAGGCACCATAATGTGAGCTCAGAGCCAACACTCACCGCAGTCAGCGGCGACAATGAAATAATCCTTGGCACATCTAGAAAGAAAATTAAAGAAAAGTTGACTTGCCGTTGCAGGCCTCAGTCGTGAAGGAGGGATATAATTCAATACCTGCTTAAACTGCGACGACTTTAAGACCAGAAAGAACACCACGTGAACCACATTCTGACTAGCCCCACATATCCCCAGTCTCCATTTGCTTGAAGCTGCCGCCATGGTAATAACTTACAGAGCACGGTGAGGGGCACAGTAGTTTCCTTGATCTTCTCATCTTCGGGCACTCCGTTCAGGTTGTGAGTGGCTCTGCATGAAATGCTTCCGTTCACGTCGTCTCGGGTGGGCGTGAATGCATAGGTGGAAAGCGTGGACTCCGAGTCTGCTTGGAGCACGTGGTCTCCTCGCCGCCACTCAACCGACAGGTACTCCAGAGGATAGAAATTAGTCACCTGACATGTCAGAATGTTGACTTCGCCCGAGATCAGTCGATCTTGGCCTGATACGACCGGTGCCTCGGGAAATGCTGAAACAACCCAATTTCACAACTTTAAACAACTGCATTTCGAATGATTTTATTTAATGAATTACAGACATCATCGTCATTAGAGTTTCAAACACATTTTACACTGGCTTATAAATTGGACGGACTTACAGTACACTTTGACCACTGCTCGTTGCCGTTTGAAGACTTCTCCACAGTAGACTCTGCAGAGAAGTGCGGCTTCGTTATCCTTCGTCACAGGGTCAAAAACTGCCACTGATTCTGACCCGACTGAGTGTATTTGAGCAAACATGGGCTTATCCTCAAGCGAATCCCATGAGATAGTAACCTGGTTGTTGCAATCCGTTGCCACGCATCTCAACTCCTGCCTATCCCCGGCTCTGAAAAGTGCTATTTTTGGTTGTATTTCCACATTAAATGCAAAGGCTAAAAGGAAAAATGTGAATATATTAGAATTTCCGATATAAATAAAAAACATGCCGCTATTTAATATTAATAGTCTGACATCATGACATTATTTGATGTAGGCCTAGTAAATTATCCTTATTTTGGCATACTTCTGCTGATTCTGAATCCATACAAATTGTAAAATACAACACAAACACTTTCTGGTTAGTTCAGATTACAAAGCTATCCTTACATCTGTTACTACAGTAAGTTTCAAGGCATGTAATATTGACTGTGAACTGTCAATCTGTTATTAATTAAGGATGGAAATATAATCACAATTTACCTGTTGCTGGTAGCATTAATAGCCATACAAGATACATTTCGTTGTATGGGCTGAATAAAAACCTGCAAGAAACTGATTATATTAGGCTGTAGCTTTCCTTTCTTTGCTGTAGATGTAATCTCGGGTCAGTCCAGAGCCGAGTATTTATATCTTACAATTGGAGGAATGCAATTGCAGGGGAGAGAAAAAGCAAAAAAGTAACACCCCCTTAAAATCAACTATGTCACGGATGAATTCCCCCACTGCTGGCCTCAATGCTTGACCGTAACTCTCCTATTCCTGTGTCTGTTGGTGAATAACAACCCCCTCTGCTGGTGTAAATGAAACTCAATAACTGCATCAAGGTGCATTACACACATTAAAAGATACCAAGTAAGCAAATATGTCAAGTCCAATACTTGAGAGGTAATAGAACAGAATATGTTCAGCCGGTCTTGTGAACATTTAACAGGTTCCATTGACAACCACATGAAGGTGATGAAGAGACCACTTGTAGGCTGTCAGTCCTGGTACCGTGAGACCGCAGAACATTTCATATGATCGACCTACTTCGGTCACTGAAAGGCTGGTGTTAATAGAGTTCATATGGCTACTATGAAACAATCCATGAATCGCTACTGTCTTTTTTCTACAAATTGAACTTTTAATATCAGCAGCATTTGAAATGTATTTTCATTGAGGGATGTTTCAGCTATCACGTAAAGAGAAGCGCTCACACTTGTTTACATGTATACATTTATTTTTACAGACATCGTAAATTCAACCCAAGGCAGGTTGAAAATTGTTTAATTCGGGAAATGTTCATGTTGATCGTTTAACTCCAACATTGGATTATTCAAATATTCCAAACAAACTGTACATCCAAGACGGATTAAATTGACATTTTACAACTCCTCCATAAAGATTTGCCCAACAAGCATTCCCGGGTGGTCCCGTGATTTAAGTTACTTCTTCCGGTGCACTTTCACTGCCGCAGCAAAGAGGTTCAGATCTGTCATACTGCTCTTTCAGTAAATGAAAAACTCTCGTCCTGTTCTATCATATTTTTCAAATTCAATCAAAAGTAGGTGAATTAACAAACTGTGAATGTTTTTAGGGCTTCCTATAAGGCATGTCAGATATTATTTTATATTTATTTTAGGCAAATCTGACAGGGTTTACCACATCTAACTTGATGGGTGGTTTTAAAAGTTTTGTCCCCCGACAGCCATGTAATAAAGGCTCACCCAGAGAGGCTGGCCCAATAGCTTTTCGTGTCTATAATTATTTGATCACTCACACTTAAGGCTGAAAGATTTCTGTTCTGATCTTTTCATTGAAACTGTTTTGTCAGCGCAAATGGGCAGTGATTATCTTAGAATGAGACCATTCTAGGCAGTGTTTCCCAGAAAGAGACCGTGGACACGACGTGTTCAAGGCAGTGTGGGAGGATAGCATGTCTCAAGGAGTCAGCATCAGTGTCAAGCTCTGCGGTTAATAAATTCTTAAATTCTTCGATTGCTCCCAGGAAATGTCAGGACTGGTGAGCCTACTGGGTGAGCTAGAGCAGGACCGGAAGAGGTAGAGAGAAGATTGGAATGCTGGGTGCAGAATCAGCCATCCTTGTGGATAAAATGTTATTTAGAAGAATGAGGTTTGTTCTGTATTAACAGCTGTGTTTATTCAGTCAAACATGTTCATGTTTTAGAGTTAGACTGCATAACTATGTTTTCCCTTATATTATATGGTGGTCCTTTTTAAACCAAACCGTCATTGGTCAACAGGGACACATTCAACTGGATATTAAAAATGCAAACTTGATCTGTGTCCACAAAACAGATGCCAAATGTATCGTACATGGAATGCTCCGTTGTTATAATTTCAAATCATAAAATAAAATGCTGCCATTTTGCTGGTAAGGAGATCTGTGTGTTTTGTCGAATAGCATCAATCAGCGTCAATCAGCATAGCTGTATTTTTGCATACTTTTTGACATCTGATGGAAATGCAGTGTCAATTTTCAGCAATCTGTTTTCCAGAACTTTCACTTCGAATGAATCATATGTTGAAAACGTTTAAATTATTTTTGTCGTCTACACCAGCCAAACTGGGACGGACGTGTTATTGACAGGGATGTTATTCTCTGCCTGCTATGGACCTGCTCACGCTGGTTACATCTTTTACGAAAATAACTCTCCTCTTCCACCCAGCCACTTTCTTTTACTACCCCCTAACCCTTTTCCCTCCTTCATCCATGTCCTCTTCACCCTCCACCACATACATTCTCCTCTTCTTCCTCCTTCTCCCAACCTCTCCCATGGAATAAAGATGATATTTTGTCAGTTACATTTATAATTAGTGGTCAGGTGGAAAGATTTTCTTCAACAGTAAAAATGAATCAAGTACAGTTCCAATCAGGTTAGTCAAATGGTTGTGACATATTGTTAACTCGTATCATGAAATAAAACAGAATCTTCCTCCCATGTTATTACTTCCTCATGTAAAAAAACCCCCCTATTCAGCTCCAAGTTGTACTTTCAAAAATAAAAAATCCTCCTACACAGGCTTCACACCAGAGAGCAAAATTACCAGAAAAGTATCAGAAGGAGTCCAAGTGTACTAAATCAAAATATTGACTATAATTCAGTGGGTGAAGAGACTACCAGTTTATCCATCTATCAGAAAACAGCTGTCCTCACAGATGTAATGACTCTAATATCCTTAAACTGAGCTTAAAAAAGACAGGGGTCATCTACACTCAGAAGTCTTACAATGCATAAACACCCGCATTCTTTCAGTAATTTCTTCGCAAATGTGACAATCATGAAGAGACGGCGAATACACATTCTTAAGTCAACTGGAACTAGCGTGCATCTAGATCTGTAGAAACCTGTTTTGGGTCTCTGTAACGTCCGCATTCACCACCCACATCGGTTTCATTCTAATATGGTTCCTCCGTAGGAGAGTAGATGTCCGACATGACGTATACAAATCCTCCCTTCCACAAACTGGTTACAGTCAATCATCCTCATGTTCCATTACAAGCCTGTTTTTCTGTGAAAATTCTTGGCACCACCAACACAGGTTGCTACAAGCTGTAAAATATCCAAGAAGTAGTTTTATAGGGATTTTGCCCTTTTACAAACATGACTGCAAGGGAAGAAAGTTGGCTTAAATGGACTTGCATTATAGGCTACTTGAGAGTGTAAACAACTACAGACATGATTTGAGTTAATACTATTGTATGAGGTTTTCTGGTGTGTTCACATAATAAGAAATGTTAACCTGCAATCTGGAAGAACTCCGCTGCAAAAGTTGTATTTTTTAATATTATTAAGGGGAGATGCTGCTACTGAGCGTAACCATTCAATTAACAAGTCTTCCAATATCCACGAAATTCCATGTCGGTGGTTAAGATTAATCGGGGCATCTGTAGAGGCAATTTGTGACAACAGCTGATGTTAAACAGAGCTTTATCAAATGTATGTTATTGATTGTATGATTGATTGAGCTAGATCGTGTACGTTTCCGGTCATTATGGACCTTTTAAAGCAATTCCGAAATGAAAAAGTTGGGATCTCTGTGCGAGTCATGGAGAGACATGGTACAGAGAGGTGACGAAAAAGAACTACATAGCTACTGCAGTCCATGTCCAGTGTAATAGCCAGATTCGACAGAGTTTCTGTATGTGAATTTGTAGCTTTATTGAAATGACCATTTGAACATTTACAATTTTCTTATAACATGTTTTACTGCCATGATCCATAAAAAGTCGATTGAAAAACACATCAAAACAGACAAACCTGTTTTATATGCAAAGATTTACAAATAATTATTAACTTAACTTATAATGCTCCCACCGAAACAACAAGTCTACTGCAACAGCTTCGCAATCATCGTCGAATTTAGAGCAACATCAGAGTTATTTCAAATAGAGTTTGGAACCAGTGCAGTCCAAAGGTTTTTCAATTCATCTCGGCTAAAAATGCCCTTCGACTATTTTGTCTCGGGAGAAGGTGAGATATTGTATTAATTGTAATTGGTTCAATTCCTACTGCAGATCCTCTCCAAAATTCACCCCTGAGCATGGATCTGAAAGACTTTCTGAACTCCTCATTCTTCCACGTGTATAGAAAAGGGTTTGTGACAAAGATGGTGCAGAAAATGATCCATGAACAAGTCCTAAGTGCCAACGGCACCGTGGTAAAAAGTGCCGTTAATAACACCCAGAAAAAGGGCTCCGTAGTGACAATAAATATGAAACACACGGCCAACACATAGAAACCTAAACGTTTGTCCTTTCTGGGGAACGAATAGGGAAGGTTATTCACGATAGGAAAATTTAATATACTGACCCTCTTCACACTAATCTGCACCTTGCGAAATATTTTGAAATAGCAATACAGAACAACCACTGTCTGTCCAGTAATAGTAAACACCAAGGTACCCGCTGCAAATGAATTAGAAAGGATCGGCTTCCCTCCTCTGAGCAACGATGCTGCGGAAGCTGGTAGATATGAGCATCCTTCTAGTGGGTACCGTGAAGATGTGATCCAGGGTAAAAGGAATCCCAGTGCCGAAAGCCACGAAGCGCTTATCATCCATTCCGTGTGTCTCTTCTGGTAGATGGACAGATATGTCGCTGGCGATTTGGTGATCAACACGTATCGGTTGATGGCAATCAGTGAATGCGAGAGAAGAGAGACAGTGATGCCAAGGAACAGGAGCGCATCTTTGAAGGCTTGGTACCCAGCCGCGAAAGGACTTCCATACGAAATCCCTACAGCCTCGTGCGGCATCCAAAACGCGCACACCAACAGGTCTGCTATACAGCCATTCACGATAAAGGCATTACTAGCCGTCCGGAGTTTCTTAAATGTCACTACTAGATAGACAACAAGAAGGTTTAGAATTGTCCCAGACAGGCACATGAGAGAATAGAGTGCCGCAAGACTGATTTTGGCATTGTGTCCCACATCGCAGCCAGTCAGTAGGACGGAATCATTCCGCATCATTTTTTAAATGTTTTCCATGCAAAAACAACATCAACAAAAAGAAGTCATTTTATAAAAAATATTTTTGATGTTAATCTTCTCTTCTGTGTATCCGGTTCTCATGTCGAGGCGGCAATGATTCAGTTGCACGGGGGGATGTGGAGGGCGATGGTCTATGCTCGCTGCGCGCCTGTGGTGATGCTGTTGATACAGTAGCTGAACAAAGACGTAGGCTATGCGAAAAAAACTGAAGCAACGCTTGTTCCTGACAACGTATATTTAATACATTCGCTGCTCATGAAAATTCAAAGACTTCAATGTCTTGGCTAAATAAGAGGGAAACGCAAATGGGTCTGGTTCTGGGCTACACCATTTCATCTCCTAATGACCCCCAACTTTGGAGCCCAAAAATGCTGTGTATAGGCTATATGGGTCCTACATACTATGTATTGTTTTTGACTAATTATTTAAGTTATAGAGCACATTTTCTGTAATTATAAAGGCTTGGCCCAATAAAAAAATACCATTTTAAAATGTTTAAATTGAAGTGTACAGTATCACAAAACCACTGCATTTATCGCCAGAGAACAGCAACCTGCCTCAGATTACATATTTAACACAATGAGACACAGGAACCATCTGAACAGCTGAATGAAAAAAAAACATTACAGTACCTACCTTAACACAGATCAGGACCTTGCTCAGAAAATATATTACGGTACTGACCTTAACACAGATCACAACCTTGCTAAGAAATTCAGACGTCTTGGTATAACAGAAGTGGTTGCTAGAATGTCACTGGATCTTGGTTTGAGTCTGCCTTTGAATTTGACACATAGATATCATGACTGGAAGAGAGCTCATATCATGAGGCCATCAGAGCCATAGAGGTCCAGAGGTGCATTTGAATGGCAGTGTATTGCACAGATAACACTTATTTATTCTTTAAACTTGTAACTCTTACCTGAGCAACAACAACTGTGATGAGATCACCAATGCTTTCGTGGAACTAAAACTGTTGTTTGTCATATCACTATTAAATACAGTTACATTTGGGTCAATTCATAGGTTTTTAATTTTCAGTTCGATATTATGGATTCTTTTGTTGATCATTGAAAAAACTATTTAAATCCATTTTCTTGTTGTCCATGAGTACTTCTGAGAGCCACTGTATACATACAGCACTTGCATTAACACACAAATATAATGTAATAATTAATATTATATTATCTGTATTTGATCATTCATGCCAATTTATTAATGGTCTGTTTTCATTCACTCCCACATAAGAAATTCATAGTAATAATAAATAAGATGATGTGCCTAGGAAGTCTCACAGGAGAATAAATATGCTATTTATACAGACGCTACTTTAGGTTAGCACTTTCAAACAAAGTATTTCACCTTTTTGAACACTGAAATGTAATAGCTATGAAACCAAGACAACCAGAATTCATCTGATCTTGTTCCTTTCCTTTCCATAAATCTGTTAGTGAGGCAAGAGATATGAAGAGCAAGTAGAATACATCAAGAAATTAAGGCAAGAAACTTTACATTTTCTTTTTATTATTATTAATATAATTATAATAATTGTTAGCAATCTGTGTTAACTGTATATTTAAAATATATATGTCATGTACAGTACATACAATTCCATTCTACTATACTTACTGTATGAAAAATATACAGTAAGGAAAATCAAAAATATTCATCTACATTTATGATATTTGTTTTACATACTGCTTGAAAAAAATATGAATTTTACAGCTATAAAATTATACATTTCAAGGAGGTAGAACACCTGCATTTTTAAGAATTTCCCATTTCAAAACAAATAAAAACATTTCACTGCCAGGAATGTACAGATCTAAAACCAAAAAAATCAGCCTTAAAAAGACCTCCCTACCACTTGCTTTTCAATCAACTTTGATATTCAACAACATAGTTTAAGAAGGCTTTTGAAAAAATGCATCCAAATGCAGTAGCAATCAAATGATGGGACATAGACTCCTTCAAGGGCATTTTAGTTTGACTATTTTCCACATTGCAGAAAAGTTGTGCAGATATTAAAACTATGAAATAACGCACATGGAATACTGCACAGGCCAAGTGTTAAACAGATCAAAATACATTTCATAATGTAGATTCTTCAAAGTAGAAATCCTTGGCCTTGATGACAGCTTTACAAACTGTTCACATCCTCTCAACCAGTTTCAAGGCAAAAAGTGACCATGTTGAAGAATCTCAAATATACATTCATTTTGATTAGTTCAACACTGACTTTGGTTACTACATGATTACATGTCATTTAGTAAGGTCGTTTTGAGGATGTGGAAAATAGTATGAATAGACATTTTGAATGAGTAGGTGCCCCAACTTTTGAATGGTACTGTATATGGAGGCACTGATAATAAACATCCAACAGAAAATTTACTTGGTGGTGCCACATCCAACGGTAAAAATCTGCTTTGATAATGACTGCCACATTGTCCACCCAATGACGTTCAGGATTATATACCAAAGTATTATATAAGACAGTATTATAAGGGAAAGTTGTGCTTTCCAGTCGGAAATTCACCTGCAATGTTGAAATCTGAAACAATCATAACACACAAGCAAGGAAGAGTGTGTTTTTACATTCGACACTAAACCACGCCACAAAACGTGCACATATTTCGGAAAAGGGCAAAAGAACGTCCGTGGCCATTGTGCCTTAATAATACCAACACATCATTGGTTCTACAGTAGGTGCGAGAGCTCACTCATGTTAAAAACAGTCTGCCGCAGAAGTCACATACCGTGATCCACAGTGCGTCAATGAGGGTCAAATAACACTGAAAATGTGCTCATTAAAATAACACGCTTCGACTTCAAAAGATGGGTACTGCAGTGGGGCCTTGCACCCAGACATAGCAGCTCAGCTGCCTCTCGTACAGAGCAGACCCGAGGGACAGAGGTTTGCATCGCGGGTGCTGACGGCCCAGTCACAGACCTTTAAATCCTCTCACTGATGACCAGTCTGAACGAACAGTAAGGCTGTTCAACATGGCTACGTTCGTCCCAAAGCCTGCGCGACACTTCTATGACTGCACCTGCTACGTCCCGCTCTCCTCCATTAGACCGTATGAGTCCTTCGTTCAATGGATTCAGATGGACTGGTGGCAGAGGGGAACACTGAGCATGAATTATTCCCCTTTGTGAGGGTGCTAAATCACTGAATCCCATCAATCCACTACATTGATTAAATCAATACAATTGATTAACAAAAGTGAAGACCCCCCCCAGTCGTCCGTTCCTAAACATAAGTCAGAGTAGACCGGTCTGCGCACACACACAAGCACGCACGCACGCATCCACGCACGCCACCACCACTCACGCATGCACAGAATCCGAAATACACGGGCACTTAACCCTGAAATCTGGTCCCATGTTGAAAATGCATTACAATACACTGTTAATAAAGGAACGTGGTCGGCAGGACACAAAACGCTGCCTCTCCAGAAACCCCTCGCGTATTGTCATGTTGTTAGTGAATTAGTCATACCCAGACAAAAATAGAGCCATCATAAACCCAAAACATTACTTGAACAATTCGAAACTAAACATTCCTTTACCTAGGCAATACAATTATGCCACGTTACATGTATAAAACGTTATGTTTAAAAATCTCTTTTCAGTACAGGTCATGGGCACACAGTACAGCACATGTCGGAAAGAAACTAAAGCGTGATGCCTGGAGGGCGGACGGCCTACACAGAGTAATGTAGAGATCCACATCTCAGTCGTAAACACCTTACATAGCTACAGCCTGGCCGAGGCTAATCACAGCCGGACAGAATCTACAGAGCTGGGTAAACTGCCCGTTGTTAGCATTACCCTAACAGTGACTTCAGTCCACCTAAGATGGACCGAGGCGCTAACCGAGACTTCAGGTAGATCGAGGCCTACAGCACAAATGCCCTTGGGAGCCTGTGTGTCTGTCCCCAGAGACCACGCCCGTCCAGATGCCAAGAGGGTAGACCGTCAGCACGGCACATCCTGGTTTATTCACTTCCCTTTAGGTATGTGGGTGGGGGGGGGGGCAGGGGAGTGGGAAAATACATCCAGTCCATTTCAGCAGTTCCAGGGTCACTACGTCAGTCCGATGTCGATCAACGTAGAACCGTGGCTTTAGTACTGAACATATTCAGATTGAAGGGACTGCAGGAGAAGGGGAAGAAAGACACAATATGACGATGAGCAAAGTGACAGCTAAGCACAGAATCAAATGTATTTATAAAGCTCTATTGACATCAGCGGTTGTCACAAAGTGCTTTTCCAAAACACCTGGCCTGGTAGGCTTGTGGCAGAGGGCAACATCGAACACCCAGCCAGAACAATTTAACACAACCTCCGACCCGATGCAAATGGTAAAGCAAATTGCTGCAGCTAATTGTTTTTAAAGTGCTTACAGTCAAGAAAGAACATGGGGGGTGGTGTTATTTTCTAGCAGGGCACAATATTACTGTTGGTTACAAAGGGCATCAAAAAGCCATTAAAATACACTAATCGAAATGCGATTCTGTAAACGAATACATTTGGGGTGGACCAGTCAAGTAGGATGTGTGTGTGGGCATGTGTGAACAGCTGCAGGATGGAGAGCAGGAATTAGCAGGACTGACACCAACAGATGGGGGTGGAAAGCATGATGCCAGAAGGAAGCCAGGTAGAAAGGGAAAGAAGACAAACAGGGTATATGACCGAACGAGGCGCAACTCCACTGACCGGCAAAAGCAGGACACCAGAGCACAGCAAAGACATGCCTGACATCCAGATATATTCATCACTCTGTCCACCTTTATAAACAAAGCCCAGTATATCACGGGTTACCTCCCATTAAAACAGTCTGCCAGAGGGGTGTGTTACGATCATGGATGACGGGCAGCCCCCCCCCCCCCAACACCGCATGGCGGGCCAATTAGCGCGGGACTCTCTGTGGGAACGGGTCGGTACGGAGCAGCAGAATAGACCTGGGTCAGTGTGCTGCACGGCTCAAGAGGCAGAAGGCCATCGAATGTATTGATTCAAACCACCCTTTCAGTCATTCAGCAGGCGCCGGCAAGGCGATGGAGGATGAATGAACTTCACAGCCATGTTCAAGAACAGCAGCTGTTGAGTTTGTCCCCCAATCCGAGGTTAAGTGAGCGGTTATGGCACAACACTCAAGGTTGTCTGAGGTGGTGAGAAAACCAACCGGCCGGCCCACCTACATACAGACATAACGGGGCAGCAAAGGTGTTTAGTGGTTAGGGCATCTGACATGCGTCCGAAGGGTCCCTGGTTCAAATCCCTCTAACGCCCAGGTGAAAGCTATTGTCATGTCCCTGAGGACGGTTAACCCTACTTTAACCCTACTTTCTCCTCTTTCCTGGGTCATTCAGCAGGTACCGGAAATATCTTCCCCGCCGTGATATCCCCCCCCATGTGGTCGCTGCAATCTCCTTGACTGAATAAATAACGAGCCTTCGATGTCAAGGGCTCACAGTGAGGACATATAACAGGCCTCGATGAGTTCAGGAAGAAGAGGATTTATCAGGAAATGAATGACCTTCACGGTATTGCTGTAATGGTAGAGAGCAGATCCACTAGCGATCTGGCATCCAAGCAGAACTAACAGTGACTTCAGAAAAGGGAAGTTGGGTTTCCCCCTGGATGGGTTAAGACAGAAACTAAGAGCATTTCCTCTGACATATGGAAGGTCATGCTTCACTCAAACATATTGAAGACTATATTAATGGTAAGGAAAATGTTACCTTTAGAAATGTATGCATGTAATGGTCAAAGATGTCCATTTAGAAGAAAAGCCCAAGCAAGTCTGAACGTAAGTAAGAAAAACATTTCCAGAATCACCTGGACATGACCCAGACTATAATGTCAAGCATGTTATGCTGTATGCGGCTGAGAAACAAATTGTGTGGGCCAAACTACGCAGGTATTTGGTAATCTTACTGCTTTTCAAGTGCTTCAGACTCTAGCTGGCCTTAAGTTAAAGCCAGAGAAATGAAAACAAACCACATGGTTATCCTTTAAGTCACCCAACGAAGAACAATCACATCAGACAAACATTTGTTTACCCAGAATCCACATGGTTAGCACTTTAGTCGTAGCACATTATACAGTGTTGGTTCTATAAATTAGCTTCTCTTATTTTGAATGAAATTTATTAACAGCTTAGGGATAAGCAGAGCAAACCAACAAAATGACTGCCCACAAACACACGTTATGAAACAAATTAGGTTTCCGCTCCAAATGTACCATCAAATAAAACCAACCCGAGATGTATCCATTGAGCAATGGCCTAACAGTAGTAGAGGTCAAAGTGTGTGTGTGAGGCAGCCATTTAAAGTAGAACCAGGCCATGCTCAACACAGCACCAGGCAGCGCAGACAGACCGGAAACCTGAGATCAGTGGAGCTGCCGGAGAGTTCAGTACAAAGACATCGGAGATACTGCAGTAGCAGCAAGAGCAGAGCAAGAATGCCAGCTGACATCCACACAGAAAAGGGAAGAAACGTGTGTTCCACAGAAAGGCAGAGAGGAAACAAGGTCAGAAAAGGTCAAATGGTCAAGAGAGCAAAAAAGATGCTGCGGTTGGGAGCTCTGGGTATTTGCCCCCCCACCCCACCCCCACCCCTTTGTCAGCGGGGTGGGCTCACAAACTTACAGGGATTGAGCGGCTGAGGTATCGGCCAGACGGTCCACTGAGCCCAGCGTGGCCCCCTGGCTGAGATCTGTAGGGGCCGTACTCCTCAACCCCGAGGCCCGGCCTGCCGGCAGCGTGGTGGGGGGCCACTGCTGGACCGCCGTGGCCGAACAGCCCGGAGGGGGAGGTGTTATACTGATTGTTGTTGACCTCGTAGTGGTGGTGGTGGTGGTGGAGGAGGAGGTGGTTGGCGCCGCGCGTACCGTTAGCCATGTAGCCGTGACCGCCGGCCACCCGGCCTGATGGAGAGATTGTGGTGGTGACGGTGGAGGAGGGGGGAGAGGATGAGGGTGATGACGAGGGTGCGTACGGTGGCTTTCTATTGTCCTCGCTGCCATCAGTTGCGTACAGGTTGCCTAAGGAGCTGGCTAACCTGGAGTTGGAGCTGAGGTGTGAGGTAGAGGTGGATATGTTGGGAAAGGTAGCGGGGGTGAAGAAGGGGACATGTAAATACAGAGGACACACCCTTAACATGACAACAGCTTCAGACTGAGCCCCATATTTTGTCACTATTTGATTTGGCTCCTTTTTATAGTTTTTATTTCTTAACCATTATTCCTGAGATCAGAGCACAGCGTTTTAAATTCACAGCAGGGCTCACAGCAAGATCTCAGGACATTACATTTCCTGTCAGATTAAAACCCAACTACAAGCACCAGGGGTCACATTAAGCAATCTGACTAATGTGTTTGGGGTTTCCACTTCTTCAGGCAGTGAATTTGCTCCAAGCCTCTACATGTAACTGGAGTTGTCATCGCCATGGCGACCTAGCTACACATCCATCATTCGGTACATTGAGAAAAACCAAACACACTCCCAGATACTGCACAACGAACAGGTCAGTGCGATAAGGCTCAGGAGGCACATTTCTGGCGTGTGCATCCGTCCTTCTCCATGTAGAGAACTGCAGAAAGCTCCCTACCGGAAAAAAAGCTCCCACTCCTCAAGAAGAATCAGTCTGGTCAGTGTGCCATGGCATCCACCCACGCCCGCCCGTCCGCCCCACCCGCCTGCCAGTTTCCTGCCCTGCTCACCCTTCCGCCTGCTCTCAGGGCATGCAAGACACGGACAGGCAGGAGCAACCCGCGGACGGATACCACACAGAAGAACAGCGTAAGACAGGAGATGAGCGAGAAAGAGGTAAAAGGAGGAACTCTACAGGAGGCAAGAGAAAGGGTAAGTGGATAAATGGAGAGATGGAAGACTACGCAGAACAAAACGGGAAGGGAGGTGAGGATGAAACCGAGGGATAGCGGGAAAAGCGCAGAGAAAGAAAGAGTGAGCACACAAGAGGAGTCAAAGAGTGATATGTGGCGGCAGAAGGAGGTGCTCACCTCTTCAGGTTGGACGCCGAGGAGGAGGAGGAGTTACGGCTGATTCTCTTGGCGGTGGCGGAGGCAAAGGGGGAGGACTTGAGGGGGGATATGGTGCCCTGAGTGACCACTCCAGGATTCATCCTACTGGGGGGGCGGGGCGGGGGGTTGGAGAGACCGAGGACGAGGGGTTACCAATGACACATTTTAAAAATGGGCCATGTGATCATTAAAAAACCCTTTCGCAATTATGTTAGACGTAATAAACAGAGAAGACGTAATAAAACGGGCCTTCTTTGGACTGGTTTAATATCTGTAGCGTCAGCAATTCTGGGTTCAGCTACTGAGGCAAAATGGAGGCTGAGAAATCAAGGCTATCCTATGCCAAACTGTACTTGGAGTTTCTAAATGCAGGCCGTCGCTGTAGCATTTGTAGGGGCGTGCCGCGGACCTGAATGGTGGGTGTGTTATAGCGAAGGATGTGCCACCGCCACCCTACAGGAGTGGAATACCTGGCTAACAGACAAATGGGTTCTCTCCGACACAGAATGAACATTACATTTCTGAATACGGTACGGTATTGTATGAGTTACCTAAAAGGTTGGGACGGTGACCTGGTGTGCAGTTTCATTTCTTCAAGTCTGCAATAATAATGAATTACAGAATTTGTTTGTTTTAAATGGTTAATGAATTACAGTTAATGAAAAAATACAAGAATGTGTTCTATACTGAAGGTACAAAACGAGAAAAGAAAATGTAAAATGATTAAGCCTACATAGAAATTATTTCTAAGAACAAAGGCTATAGTATTTTTGTTTGTTTATTATGCCCTACAAAACGCACCAAATGAAAACTACACAACACTTAATGTTAAATTACAAACACTTCAAATTGAATCCATTACAATTAAGTTTTAATTTTAATCTAATTTTGGTGATTAAAATAAGACATTGTCGATAAGTTTGCTCAGACGATATACACATGAATAGCCATACGTGGGCCTTAAGCACGGTTGCTTGAAGTCATCATAAATGCATGGCTCGTCTCCTACATTTCTGGCTTATAAGATTTGTCTATAGGTGACATGAATAGGTTATTGAAAAACCGAGAGGAGTTATTAGAAAAAGACGAGGTCCAAAATGAATAGGCTATGTGTCTTTGCAGGTCTTTCCTGGTGGTTGTAGTGGGGCTATAGAGCTGATTCCAACGCCAATGCATAGCTCGGGTGGTAAGGAATATTGTTGGAGCTTTGTTGTGTGAAAAATTTAGCCTAATAAATTTTTAGAATATTAATCTTTAGTAAAACAAACAGAGAACACTCTAAGAGACATGATAGTGTGTGTGTGTGTGTGCGCGATTTAGTTTCTCTTTCATAGTATAAAAACAGTCATGTGTAATATCTTTGTTCAATAAGTCACTGGTGACTGGTAAAGAACATCTTGGGTATTTCGTTTGGTGAATAATTATTTAGCATAATACATTTTTTGATTTATATTTCACATTTAAATGTGATGAATTAGCCTACATAATAAGCTAAATCTCCTATTGAAATACAGCAACGTGTGATCAGTAGCCTGTATTGTTTGCATTATGTTTCAATAATAGCCTAATTAGGTTTTTGAATGGTTTTCAGTGAGGGGTGATTACAGCCTGGGTACCAACGCTAAGTGCTGTGGGCTGTTGGCGGATTAAATTGGTCTGTAAATAGTTTTAAATTGGTCAGTTTAGAATTCCGACAACGGAACAATGTAATATACGCCCATTAAGAAAAAGTCATGGAAGGAGGGTGTAGCTAGCAAAACGGCAGTTTGGTTTTAATTACAAAGTCAAAGGCCAATTCATGTAGGCATTTGGTGGTTCTAGTGTCAAAGAACTTCGATAAATACTAAGTAACTTGGGCAGCGAGCTACAGGACAACAATCTAGAATGTTGAAAGAAGACATGCTGAAGTTGTCAAAACTATACCAAGGCTGTGGCAGGGCCATAATACTCTGCCATGGCCTACCAATGTTATTTTAGTTCAATCATGTAAACCAGAGCCCGGAATCAGATCACAGCACCACAGACACACTAGCTAGAAACTGTGGTTTCCATGACAATGGGTTTTGGCATGCTGACAAAAGTACCTCTCCCATTAAATGTTTTCTTTGTTACTGGATCATTTTAAAAAGGTTTTACACCATTACATGATTTTGTTCTACCCATTTGGACATGTAGATACATAATCTTCATTTTCGATTCTATTGACAAATAATGATAACCTTATTTACCAAATTACACTGAGACTATACTTTGCAATCATTGACTCATCCAAAAATCTATATAAACTTCAAACCTGAAAATGTTTTAAGGATATATGACTGTATATTACAAAAGACAAGAGTGTGAAAGACGGCAAAGTATTACAAATTAAAATAAAATAAAAACATAAGGGAAACAGGAAAGAAAGCTTTCCCCTCCCAAATCGTACCAGAGGCCAATCATGTTTTTGAGACGTGTTTCAAGGACTTTATGCTTTATTGGAGGAGAGAGCTTTTACTGGAGGAGTGGGTTTTTGCTCATTTTGCTCAATGAACAGAACCCAACCTATGCTGCTGCAGAACACGTGTACAGGGTTTAAACTGACTGAACCCAGGCTAGAAGTTCTAACTCCAGATCAGAAATGTCACCTAATGGGGTCACTTAAGTTATTCCCAGTGGTTCTCACCTTAGTGCTCCCGTTGTGGCCGACCTTGGCTGACGCCGGCCCTTTAAGGCACGCAATTTATCTCCTTGGGTCATGCAGAGCCCGTTCTCCCCAATGTAGTCATTCTGTGGTGGATAGAACACATAGAACCATCAGATAACATGGATCTACAGTAAATACGAATAACAGAGCAATATATAACGGCTTGTGTAAAAACAGGTGCCTAAAAAAGTAGATTTTCCGCCTCCACAATCTGCCCAGTTCAGACAATTTTCAGGAATGGGGGAAATGGATTAAACACACAGAAGCCATATTGTTAAAAATAGTCTACGGCTTCAACTGTTATGAAGACAATCCTCACAAATGTATTTTAGGACGGTTGAATAAATAAACTGTAGCAAACGTGTCATATTTCTTCCAGGTAACCATAGTGTAGTTACTGGACAGCTGGCATATTTCTGCACGTAGGCGCGAACGCCCACTCTGCATGGCCAAAACGTATCCACCCCCGCCTGCCTGACACGGCACTGCTAGCAACCACTGGAAACATACAGTCCCAAGGGTGTAAGAGTAAGGTCACCCATACCTGAACATTCCCCACTAAACACCAGTTTTCGGTTTTACTTAAACGTAGGGAATATCTGTAGCCTCTCAGCAAACAGCGTCAACGCTTGGATACTTAACATCCAAGTGGAAATCAACTGGACATCACCAGGGTAGCATTCGCTAGGTAAACCGTAAAGCTGTGTTAAACATTTTTTAACTGGGTTGGGACAGGTCTTCACAATGCTTTTGTTGCATACAAGAGCAAAATGTTTTGCCGCAGCAAAGGGATGACTAATGTCTCCAATATTCCCTCCCCGTTTCGGTGCGTTTCATTCCGCCCGGTGCGGATGAATGGTGGCGTGGGCAGCGCTGACCTCTTGGAGGCGGTCGGTGCTGTGGGACCTGAGGATGCCAGCTGAGCCGCCCGTCGTGCGGCTGGGGCTGAGCGAGAGGTCGTCCATGCTGGAGATGAGGTGAGACACGGCCCTCGCCGGCTTCTGCTGCGATCGCTGTGCATCCCCCTGTGTCCACATGGCAGCCTGCTTCCTGAAAGCCAGAGATGGAGAGAATGAAGAGAGGGTGGGGTTGCATTAGGACACACCAGGCTACGGTGCGACCTTTACTCCATAAGACCACGTCACTTTTGTTCTGACCGCGGTTGGGCCGACACGGACACGCTTGTCGGCACCATTCCATAACACTGGGATGGAAACTATGCCAGGAGATAAGGCCACAACCGCCGTTAAAGGGCTGAATGGAGCAGCGTCAAGAACGATTTGACCGAGAACCCCATTTAATATATAGCCCCAGTTCCCCTCCAGAACACTGACTGCTCCTGGGGAGATTAGCGGCAGCGACTAGAAGTCAAGGACCAGGACATTTCAGGCATCTGTTCAGCTTCACCTCTGACGGACTGGGAAGACGGGGGAAGTGTCTTACTGGTGTATATAAGATATGGTCTGTCTGTCACATTTCCTTTTTTGCTTGGTCCCATGCAGGACAAAACTGTCTCCCTTGCCAACACACACAACTGCTAAAACAAACTGAAAATGCAGATGTTTCGGCTTTAGTCAGCAAGTCACGGTCAGACCAAAACTGTACCGGACTGATATGATCAACAGGCAACCATTACAAAATGTAATAAATAAGGTTGGTAAAGTTTTTAAACTCTCAAAATTGCTTTAACAAATTGTTGGTCTTGGGATGGGAGTAATTGTTGTAGTCATTTTTTAAAACTAGCCGTGTTACTGAAGAGAGTTAAGTGCTCTGTCATAGTTCGCAGCCTTAAAAGCACTATTCTTACAGGCAGGGCATCATGACAACTTTTCTGTTCCCCAGCTAAGGTGCAAGGATTCAAAATCCACCAGCCACTCATTTTGCAGCCAACCCAGATCCATTTACAACATAAAATAAAATGAACGAGTATGTTGTGCAGTGATTAGAAAACATTTTATAAAAGTATAACTAATAACTACTAAGTTGCTGCCCAATTGACAAAAACAGCTTGTGAACTGAATCTACGGCCAAAATATCATAGATCAAAAATGTTCAGCTGCGTCTGAAAGGTTACCTTGGTAACGGAAACAACAGAACTCCTGGACATCGGTCTGACGCCACTCGCTAGCTGACAAGCCTGTCCTGTAGTAATTTGACATTGATACTAGCAGTTGTAGTTTAAACTCAAACGCACATTGAAAACCACCATCACACTGAAACCAGAAAAGGAACCAGGCAAGCCTAGCTGGACCGGACCGATATTTAAAGTGATGAACGTTGTTTGCCCGCTGGATTCGAACTGGGACATATGTCTTTAGCCACCAGACCACGCACACCAAGTGTCGGTATAAGGTCATTAGATCATTTTTGTCACGCAGTTTGAATATTTTGTTACACGCCATAAAGCATTGTGTTAAACTGTTTATTTCCACCAGAAATAGCATCTATGAAATCTATGGCTTTTGCCACTGGACATATTAACCGCTTATTAGCAATTTGTGAATGACATTGATACAATCACTATCAATATAGGTGACGACATCTGACTTTTTCATCTAGAGAATAGACTAAAAACACTGACGGGAGTTGAACTGGACCAGTTGTTCTGTAGTCCGCGTCTTTAACCACTACGCTATTTAACAAGGGGTTGTCAGTCAGTAAGAGATATTCACACTTCTAGGCCAGCGCCACTAAGACAGTACAGCAAATACAACAAAAACACCAGAAACTCTGTCAAGCCAATTTGAGTCACGCACTAGCATTGGCTAGTTCCGACTCAGATTATTACATTCTCATCCCTATTATAATTCATATCAATGTGACATGTAGAAGGGGGGCAGCGATCACAACTAGTCTTAAAGGGGCTCTTACTCTTCCAGGAAGTGCTGCTGAGGGCCGATGACGGAGCCCGGCCGGCAGACCCTAATCCAAGCGATAGCCTCTGCTGCAGTGAAACGGTAGTGCTTCATCAGGTAACAGCCAATCAGAGTGCCTGTTCGACCAAGGCCCGCTGATGGCAAGACAAAACACAATAAATCAGATTTCTCAAATAAGGACTTGAACACAACCCAATTAATCACAAGGATTCAAGGAAACACAAGGTCCTAACAGCTAAGAGTATTAGGAACATTAGGTTCCACCACAAACTAAAACATAATGGTAACACTAACTGTTTGGTCGACACTAGTTACGGTAAGACTGCAACTGTTATGTTAACACTGTAGTTATGGTAACACTGCAATACTGTTAAGTTGAAACTGTAGTGTTGTGAAACTGTTGAACAACACTGCCCTCTAATGTTAGACCCCCAGAAACAACTTTGGGGGCAATGCCAAAATGTAACTCACAGTTAAGCACTGCATACATTTTGCGTTTGCCAACATAGCAGCAAAATAAAACCAAAATTATGGATGAAGATCTTTCTACATTTCTTAACAAAATACTTGCAGGGTGCATGTAAATCTAATAAAGAGCAGCCTCCAGACACAGGTGGGCTAAGGCACGTGCGCGCCTCTCTCACCCTTGCAGTGTACTGCCACAGCGCCATCTGTGATCTCGCCAATGTGCAGGAAACGACGGGTGATGATGTCACTTGGCGTACTGCCATCAACGAAGAACAGGTCGTAGTGGTCGAAGCCAGCGTCCGTAAAGCGCTTGGCGTCGTAGATCTTCTTATTGAGCCTCACCACGGTGGTTACGTTGTGCCTCCGAAAGTAGGGGAAGTAAGCCTCAGGGGCGTGGAGCGGGTAGCCTGGTTTAACGAGGACGGGAGGAAGAATTAGACACCATATTAAAGCAGGACGCCACTTTGGCACCACCATAAATGGATTAGATGCATTATGGGGAGGTTTTTCAAGTCTCCAAACTTGTCTCTCAAAATCCAATGTGATCAATGAAGACGACATCTACTTTCACTGATGCAAAAAACGAACTTTTATTGCAATATGCGTTTTCGTCTAATCAACTGTAATAAATGCTTGGTCAATGTTTACCACACACTAATTTACATCAATTGGCGTTTCGCCATGACATCTTCACCACATCACAATGAAGATCTTTTCTTGCACTACGGGATACATCTTTGGAATGGTGCATCCAAACCTGACATTATTCACCAGGGAAGACAGGACATAGATTATCTATGGGCTGAAGGAGGGTGACATGCTTATGGGGATCTAATAATATCCTCTGTATGACAGCACTGTGTCGTACAAAGGCAATGCAGGACTCTTTCTGGCTTATGCTGCCAACACCAAGGTCACATACCACTTCACGGCCTGCTGGTTGGTGATGCCGTACTTATCAATATGTACATAACAGACAAAACAATGGAAAATATTCACCAGTCATGATCAATTAGGAACCATGAGAATACTGGTCGTATAAACTGCTGTAACAATTGAGAAAATCCTGTCTAATGTAATGTATGTACTCTTTATTACATTGTATTTCAATGTCAAACAGGCGTTTCTGGATGACACACTGATGTTTGATCTTATGTGTTTGTACTTAGTCAACAGCAGATGTCCTAGAGACAATAGTGGCAATAATTACTGGGCCAACATCACAAACTTATCTGTATGAACTTGATACCTCACTATCTTTCAAGAATTATTACTACAGCAATGGCGCCATCTGCTGCTGCAGAAGAGAACAGATAAGGCACAAGAAGGACCCATCCTGAATGTGGAAATTCATTATTTAAAATAACTTACCATTTCTCAGGATTTTTTTTTTTTACCATAAAGGGAACATTATCAGAGACTGAGGAATGAGTCCGAAACTCACCATTTTCTATTTTACTTTTAGGGTGGGGTCCACTGAAGGCCAAAAATTTTCCAGGCACAATCCAGTTGAAGTCGCCGTTTTCCACTCGCTATCAAAGAGGATACAATAAATAGTATATTAAACCCTGGGAAATCATGTATTTTAAATATTCCCCACCCACTGTACACAACTTTATGTCACTTTGCATTTATTCTGTGTATTCTGTCCATGTTGTCGATCTGCAGCCTTACATCAAATACAACACTGTAGGTGCGAATACACAGATTTTTATTCTAAAGAAAATGGTTTTGTCCGTTACAGCAAAACATTTCAAGACTTTAAGCTAGACATGCTCACGATGGTCACTAGTAAACAGCAATCTTCAGTAACGTAACCTGACACTGAAGATGGCCAGGCAGCACTGAAATACCAACAGAACATTATCATGACCATTATCAACCACTGCACATTTCAGAGGACGTGTCCTCAGAGTCTATACACTTCTCAGAGTCCATTTCTAACCACATACGCCAAGCTCAGGGAAACATAACTGACGACCCTTACACTGATAAGCACACAATCATTATTGGGGTCAAAGGTCACAATGACGACATGACATCATTACCTCGTAGTGCTCGTATTCATCCACATCAAACGTCTCAAAGTCGAAGAATCCATGCTGCAGGGCCTGAAGAGGCGAAAACAAGAGCACAGGGACAAATCAGTGTGTGTGTGTGTGTGTGTGTGTGTGTGTGTGTGTGTGTGTGTGTGTGTGTGTGTGTGTGTGTGTGTGTGTGTGAGAGAGAGAATTTATTCCTGACCAGGCAAAACTGGAGTGCCCTGAAATGCACATGAGTTGGGAAGTAACATCAAAGCCACATTCTGCGGCGCAGCTTGGTGCTCTACATAATTTGCAGTGTCATGATGACAGACTTCAGATTATACAGCTACTTTCAAGGCTTTAATGAGTACACCACCACTGTGGTCCTTCCCAGTTGTCCATTCAGCTCCACACCACCGTGTCCCTGCTGACTGGGACCTGCGACATTTGTGGCCACGGCGTCAAAAAGGCAGGGCCTGATTAAAAGATGGGAAGTACATGTGAAATCGGGACAACACTACAATAGCCTGAATGCAGCTTGCCATTCTCAGTATTGTACAAGCAGTGTCAATTACTGAGTGAATTTGTCTCTTGGGCAGATTATTTTTAATTCTTTCTATTTGCAAGACGGCAAACTGAAAGGTCTATTCAGCTCCAGTCATGAAGGTCCGGAAGAGGGGACCGGTTTTCTTTGTCCACTGGAAATAAGCAGCGGTTTCAGTTCCTTGGCCAAGTTCAAACTTAGGGTTTCCCCATGTCTAGATTAGTCACAGATTCTACAGGAACTATGATCACCACAGAGATTGTGCATGTGTGTGCCCATATACATTTACATGTGAGTGTACCACGCATAAGAGTAACTATGTCAAGTTCCAAAATTAATTAGTGCAGTGGTATGTTAATGGTGACGCTAGTTCCCGCTAGCAGAGCAGACAGCCAAAAAGTGTCTGTCATCATGGAACAGATCACTGTGGTTAAAAAAGAAACCGCCTGTAATTAAAACAACAGGCTGCCAAGTCAGAGCCAACATCCTACATTCTGGACACGTTGGGCTTGTTTACATTACAAGCGAGAACACATAGATGAATCTTAGTTTGCATAATAATTTTCATAGCTTTACAAAGGATTGTGGCCATCAATCAAGGGATTTTTTATTGAGCAATGTGCATGCACACTGCAGGGAAACTACCAATTGTTTTCACTTACAAATCTCCAAAAGGGCATCAAAGAAAATGTGGCACACGCTACCTCAGCATTTTCCCTCACGAGCTATGGATATCTGCAAGTTTATACAATGAAATAATGAAGAGTCTTAAGTATTCTCAGAAACTGTATCGTAATGTAAATAAGCCCTCATTCCTCAGTAGCTTATTCATAAATACTGACCAGGAGATGGGAAAATGGCACCTGCAATACAGCAATGATGGCAGACATGCTAGTTGTTCAGAGGGTTATATCCCAGCCAGTACAAAGATTGGCGTAAATGTCTAGACAACTCAGGACGAGTACACAATCCGATCTTGTGGCACCACACCTGTATGCTAAACGTTAAGAAGAATGTTTACAACGTCCATATGATCCAGAGACCTTCGTCCATTCCATGAAAAACTACACTGCCATTAAAACATTTGGGGTAAAACATTTTGTCCATTCAAATCACAAAATGGATCAGATATGGGTTAGGGTAGACATTCTCAGACTACCTCATCAAATTGACAACTATAATGCCAAAGGTCTGCAAGGCTACAACTGCTACAAATGGAGGATTCCTGGATGAAAGCAAAGTTTGAAGGACACAATTTCATTTAAAACAAATCATTATTTCGAACCTTGTCAATTACAATATTTCCTATTCACTTTATGTTAGTTAGTAGTGAAACTCATTTAATGTATGTTTTCATGAGAAACAAGGATATTTCTAAATGACCCCAAACTCTTAAACGGTAGTGTATGTATAAAGAAAACAGTTAAAACATCTCTGTAAATGACATTTTGAAACCCACGAATAGGCATACAAACTGCACAAAAATATCTAAAAGTAAACCGAAAAACGAACAAGCCCAAGGAGCCCCATCTTCACATTCTCATGCCACTTCACCACTGGGAAAATGTCCAGGAAGTGCAGGGAATGTTCTGAGACGCAATATCAGCCTGTCCAAGGCTAATCCAAGGAGGATTTGCACACCACAGTGAGAACATACTGCCAGCTTAGCCGCTGTGTGTGTGTGACGTGACCTAAAAAGTCAATTTATGCCAGGCCAACGTCCAACAAATTCACCTGCAACAGCTCCCGAACGAACAGACTCAGCAGACCTCAGTCTATGGCAAAGTCAATTATATCAGTCGCGTCTAGTCAAAATAAAATATGGACCGGGCAGGATATTTTAAATGTGTCTGGATTAGAGCTTTGATCAGCCCCAATGCTTCACTCACTCGATTCTGCCACAAAAGCTGTGAGAGAAAGGCCAGTGGCTCTCCTGGACTGGATTAGTATCCAAAGAGGGAGGCAAACAACTACCTAGAACAGATACACAAAGCGTAATTGCTACCAGGTAATCCCTGTTCTCCTGCCGTGGTGCTAACGCTACAGTGAAAGAAAACTGCTAGCAAGAACAATTAAAATAGTACCGATGCTACTAACAACGTCCTAGGTAGCAACTTGGTTGCTTAACGGATTTTCCCCCTCTTTCACATAACTGCAGCTAAACAGTATTCAAAAGGAATTACACTTCATACCAATGTCCTAGCATGCTATCAGCTTGGGCAGCCAAAAGCACAATGCCAGTCATTTCAGCAAACTTTCCAGTTTCTCAGCTAAATGCAATGTACCTTTCAGAAACCAAAATCTCAGAGCCAATTTGGTTTTTCAGGCTCTTGGTTTCAGTGAATCGTTGTTTCTTGTATCCCTCTGCAGCAGACATCAAGCATTTTCAGCAATACGTTTGGAACAGTAAATCACAATAACAATCTGTGTATCGAAGCAACAATACATTTCAGAAAATCACCAACTATTGTATCGGAGGCTAAGTTCAGTGATATTATTACATTGTGAGGTTCCTGGCAATGCCACCATTTATAGTGTACGAAGACCAGCGGTATTTGCCCCATGTGTGAAACAACATCCTGCGAGAACAAGTCAAAACTCTGTGGTAATTTTATAATGATCATCAGGTGAATTTCAACATTTTACTTGGTTCATTCAATTTGCAACCGGATCTGACAATGGCAGGGTTTGTTTTTCAGTGGCCAGCGCTACAGTTAGCCTAAAAAAATCATAGTAAGAGTAAACAGCATGATGTAATTGAGCAGCTAATAACATGAGGTATCTGGAATGCTAGCAGTCTGTGTGTCATCTAGTTTTTCTAAAGGTTTGTTTAAAATAAATATATATACAAAGAAATCACTTGGAAACAGATATGTAGCCTACTCTCATGAAAACCAAACAATAAGTGGTGCTCAGTCTGAGGTAGGGAGAGCAGCCATTGAAAGAAACTGGGGGAAAAGGTATACAGTTTGAAAACAACTGAAAAAAGAACGCACTCACCTTTCGTATTCCTTGTAAGCAGTCAAGAATCGTCAGGTTGTACGTGCAATTTCCAAATGAGGCGTCCCTGAAAAACAAACAGACATGAAAAATCACAAAGAACAGTGCAATTACCATATGAGAGAAAGTAAATACGCAATAAGATACTGAGTCAATATCCCACACATGGGTACAATAGTTAATAGGCGGAGTAGCTACAGAGACCAGGGTAAACTCTGTGCTCTCTGAATAGGGTTGCTAAACAAAAACTAATCTACACAAAACCCATAGATTAGTTATGCGGTACGGAAAAACGACAATCTGCAACCACATCCAAAAACAGATTAAAATCGTTGTGAGGGAGCCTCTCCAACAGTTTAAATAGAAAGTTGAGCAGAGGTTGCAACAGTAACTTGGGAAGGCAAGTTTAGCTCCTAGCTCTTCCCACCGGAAAACAGAGACGCCACCTGACAGTTCTCTGGTGACGTCACAAATACAGAACCCCAGAGGGTCTGTGATGACAAAGACAGCAACCTTGGAGACAACCACCTTTCCAACTTATCTTATTATGGTATAGATATACAGCAGGAAATAGGCCACTGACAACAACAACATCCTATTTTCAAAGCAAACTTCGAAATGAGGGCAACGGAATGGGAAGACGTATATTCATGTTGAAAACGTGACACGTTCTACACGTTGTGTTCTCCGAGTCGGCCACACAAGAGACCAGAGAATGTGTGAGGCACGTTACACAGAATCAAGGCATCTGCACTGCAGAACTGTGGTTCACCAAAGGCTATGGTTTCGATTCCCGCTGGGTCTCATGTGTAAAGATAAACAGGTAGGGTAAAGTTGCTATGTACAGCATCTGTAAAATAAAACTAAAATGAACGGTCAATGATATAGTAGCCATCTCATTCCCATGTATGCACACACAGATTCTCCGGCATATTTATGCATGCGTTTACTCAACTCATTTCGTATGAACACTGTAGCGAGCTGGCAGAAAGAATCTGGGTCAGATTTAGCTGTTATGTTCTCGCGTTCCTCTTTAGGTAGGAGTGTAGCTGCAGGCTGGGGGGGGGGGCTCTGCTACTGACAGGCCAATCACAGGGAACAGGAGAGAGGTTCATCCAAGAGCCACCTAGCACTACACACGCTCCATGTCCGCATTTAAAATCTAGGCACATAGCTGATATCATACCACATGTAAACAGAGTCAGAGCTATTATTCTTATTGTACCAGAAAGTTTTGCACTTTTATGCCAATATATACCGGTATATAAACTACTCTGAAGTGAACTCTGTTTCACATTTTGAAAAACTCAAGTTATCCGTTGTATTTTGCACATTAATATTCCAAAAACCTGCCTATTGTGCTGCTTTCTTAAACAAATCTATCCCAACTGTCATAGCTCGGTTTGTCTGCGAAGTGGCAGATATAACTGCTGCAGCAGCAGATTATGCACAGGAAAGCCCCATATCTCCCATCAGCTGAAAAACATGGGCATCAGAACAGGACAAGCAACATACGGAACATTACCAGACATCGTGTTGGGTTTTGCTTTTATGCTAATAATGGCTAAACGGGGATGGGATCTAACCATTGACGTGTTGCTTAAATCATTACAGGGAGCGTGTACAGTAAAAGTCTGCAGCAAAATTACCTCAGAATTGTTTTGCGAGTTTCATTACAGGACATAACCGCATCTGAGACGACAACGACAATAAAACATGCGCAACAACTTGTTATACTGTGGAGCCCTGCACGGTGTCAGAAGCAATAAGAGCTCAGCTAGAGAGACATCACAAAACAATGCGTCTCATAAAGACACGCACGCACACAGGCACGCACGCACACAGGCACGCACGCACACAAAACATGTGTGATTACTTGCCATAATGTGTCTGCTGTACATGTTTTGGTTTGTCCAATTTGTTCTCATAACACAAATAATGTATAGCCCAAACTCCAGCCGACACACAGTTAAAAATAAACTAAGTCAGCTGCTGTATATGGGAGCAGAGGGTACGAACATCAGTCCCCTAGCACCCTCCCACTCTGTTCCAGTAACCCCCGTTGCCCCCCGCCCCCCCCGGGGAGAGAGGGAGGGACAGTCAAGGTCAAAGGCCCGGTTTAAACAGACCATCTAAAAGTGGCCCGACAATACCCTTGAAACGCCGCTGAAAGGAATCGGAGGTTAGCTGCAGTGTTCGTCTAGCCGGCTTCAGACAAACACTGACAGCGTCGGGGGTCTCAACAGCCGCAGCTTAGTTGAGACGCTCACATCTTCGCTCTGTTTGCATTTCCTACACTTCTGGTATTTCCTGACTGCAACTAACATTTCAGTGTCATTCTACCTGCAGCACTACTGCTGGGAGAAATCAATGTCAGAGACTGCACATTCAAAGGGTGGGAGGAGAGAGCCTAATGATCAAATTAGGAGACCACCATCTCCCCTTTTCGCAGTTCCCAACTTGTTCATTCTTATCCAATTACGCCACATTACATAAGTACCACCCCGTTCACTAGGAGCCCATTATAGCTGGTCAAGTAAGCGGACAAAAGATCCATTCTTCTTCCCCCCGCGCAGCTTTGTGACCGCAGCAAGAAGGCCATCTTTGTGGGCCAAACAAGGCCCCAATCACACCAAACAGCCAGAGAGATCCGATGGACGAGCCACAGGGAGGAGCCAGTAAACAAACAGCCTGACTGCTAACCCTGGAATAGACGGTGATTTGATCTACAACCGGGGGATTACTCCAAAGCTGCTCTCCTTGAATTAACACAGGCATGTTGTTTTGATGGATAGATGAAACGCCTCAAGTTATGGAATGCCTTAGTTATGGATTAATAGGAAGTGGTACAACTGTTACCTGGGTGATAAGACCTAAACACAGACCTTAAAGGGAAGCCAGCAAGGCCAGTCAGGTGCAGGGGAGGCCTCCTCGTCCCGGGGCCCAACAGACTGGGCTACCTTTTCAAACAGTCCAGCTACACAGAGTATTTAGAGGACACTGCTAATAATCGGTGTGTCCCAGGCACAGAGGAAGTGATTCCATGGGGACATTCAACACAGAGACAAACACAGACCAGTCCTAAGGGCCAATATCCGTCGTCATTATCAGAACTCAAGACCACGACACCTAAAGCTGACCCAAGTACCGACACCCATGTGTATAGGACAAGCACAGAAAGCCTTCATACAGGTCAATATAAAGGCTGAAAGGGGGTAAAGCAACTGCTCTTGACATCCCCTCACGTGCGTCCGTCTGTCCGTCTCTGCTGCCGCGCCCCCACATTCCTATCCTCGGAGTCGAATGCCGACAGAGAGGTGATGTGGGATTGACCCCATTGAGGCAAGCCCTCCAACTCCTCATGAGAAAACTCACAAAAACCACACAAGCCAACAATAAACCCAAGCTCCAGGGGTTTGGGCTCGTCGAGCTACTAGATCAGCTACCGCTGACCTCGACAACATGTACACAGCCCGACCCACCCCAAAACCGGGATTAGAGGAGCCTGACACGTCCCCATTATCCCAAATTAAGGCATCTGAATTCATCTAATCCAGCTAACATGGTCAACTTTGTTTGGGTCACATGACACAGAACGGGCTAACGTGAAGATCAGACAATACCACGAATGTAGCAATGGAGGCTGAATGAAAGACTTGTTGAATAAAGAAACATATTAAAAAGGACCTATAATTGCCCGAAAACATAAGCAGCTAAAGATGTGGGGGGGAAATAATCCAAGTCTGGGAAAACACAAAAAGCACAACAGTGCTAGATCCGTCTGATTTTTCAGACTTTTAAATAGACCTGTTTATGATGAAAACCGGGCATCATAGTGTCACAGCAGAACTCATTCACATAGGCAACTCCAATCAATTGTCTCACACGCACGCACGCACGCACACTCAGAAGTGACAACAATGATGACACATAGGAAGGTGATGTCACGGGGGGGGGTCAGGTAATGGAAAGGTGCCCCAGGTTGTGGCCACGTGGCATGACAGGGTAATTACAGAGCATTAGCTGTCTCAAGGACAGGCAGGGTGCTGCGTGTAAAGTGACACCCTGGGGCGGGCCTCTAGAGGCAAAAGCCAGACAGTGCAGGCGAGGACCAATCCCCAAGTCACCTGCTCCAACCACAACATTCACTACCAAAGTGCTAGGAAGCTGTTTGAAGCCACAATGACTACAAAAGGGAAGAGCACTAAGAAATAGGGCAATTTATGCACTCACTCCTGTTATTTGCTCTGGAACAGAATCAAGTCAAATGACTTAAATGATCAACTGTTTTCCTTAGTGCTGAACTATACAACTGAAATGAACCAGATGGACAGCAATGAGACAGGGTGAGCTGCCAAGGCAATTAACCAATACTGTTTCCAGGGGAGGTTTCTGCGGTGGTGTGGACATGACTAGGCTCACCTGAAGGGTAGATATGAAGCGTTGGAGCCGGAGATCAGAGCCCTGTAGGCTTCCTCTGGAGTCTTCTTTAGATAGATGACCTGATAGAGACAAATGAGAGAAACCAGAGAGAAAGAAATTAGAAATGAAAGGGAGGGGAAGCTGAAAGAGACAATTCAGACAATAAAGAACAATTGGAGAAAACCAGAAACCAGAATTAGAGTCAGAGAACAAGAGAAACAAAGGGAGAGGGCAGACAGGCAGACCTACAGTAAACCACAGCTAGGAATCACTAAGCCAAGAAGCTGTCATCACTCCCAGATTTCAGTTATCCTTGAGCTCCCAGATTCCTTCAGTGCGTTTAAAAGCAATGCTAATATAAACCGGAGGGACGGGGACACAGATGAGATTCCCCAGGCATCTCCAGCCAGCCTTGGCAAGGAACCACTGGCTCTTCAGATGGAGGACGTAAACACCAAGCAGCTAATCCATCCATCCATCCATCCATGAAGGCGCTGCTCTCCAAAACAGGGAGTTCATGTCATGTGAATCGACACTCAAAGGAAACACAGATGAAATCCACACCTCCGTATCACCATACAAAAGGAGACCCATATTGCGAAGGACAACATCCTTTTCTGTGAACGGACTGTCTACCAGCACAAAGGGAATGGACATGTGCTTTGGACGTGGGACGGATTGAAATAAATCATTTGACCTTTTATTTAGCTGTTACACACACATCCTGATCAAAGCGCTGTATTTATTCACCTCAGGTCCATGTTTCTGGAAAGAGCACTGTGCATAAACAGTGTTGTGCTGCGTAGCACCGGAGGACCAACACACTGGATTAGGGGAGTCCCTGCCTCAAACCCTGGTCCCTGTGACAGTCAGTTCAAAACCCTCCCATCGTAACAATCCCCCGGCTTTATGAGCCACGTTCCAGCGCTCCGCGTGGGTTAATCCTATAGGCACGATGAAGAGGGTGGTTGCCCTTCAGGCTACTGAAATAGTTTTGCTTCCCTACCCCAACACTCGCCGCAATACAAAAACACCCAACTCTCTTAGCCAAGTCGCTACGCTTCCATTGTGTCCGTATTTGAACAGGCAAGTTGACAGCGAAAACCTCATTTATCACAACTACCTGAGAGCATTAAGGGTTAGGTGCCTTGCTCAGGGACAGAAATGATTTTTCTCCTCGCCAACACTGGGATGCCACCTCGCCACCTTTGGTTCACTGGTCAGATGCTCCTACCGCTACGCTAACCGTTGCCATTTTGGATGATTATTTTGGCATTTTATTCACTGGCTCGGCTCCCATTTCAAGTTCCGCTACATGGTTAGTTAACTTCGTACGGCTTAGGGAGAGGAAGGAGAGACGCGTATGGAAAAAAAAATACAGGTAAATACCCCCTTTGCAAATCTGGTAAAGAGTGCCATTTCACAAAGGTGGAGGGGATGATTTGTTTAAACTAGGGGGGGTGTCCATGGGACAGTGGCCACGTGAAGGCAGCCTGTGTGCCGTTGGGTCTGGTGACATAGAGGACAAACAGTGCATGAAGCCTGAATCTCCTGCACTAGTAGAATGGCGCTTTGTTATTCTTGCTCCCGCTTCATGAAATATTCACCAGTCAGACAATCGGATACTGCCGAAAAGCACCATCTTAACCGCTACGGCTGGATGGTCTGGCTGCGTAGGTGTGCGCTCCCACGGGGCCAGCTGCTCCCTGATATAATTCTGTTGGGTTGAGACCGGGTCATTGTATTATTAAAATGCAGAACCACACATCTGTATAAGAGAAGGAACAGTAGAGACGGATCACATAACCAGATGACCAGCTCCTGACATTCACATGTCGACAGGGCGCCCCGCCGGGACAGAAGACGGGGGAGTGATGGACCCACCCCGCCATGTACACTGTACATTCTCTCATTATTAAAGTCAACACATTATACATTGACAGACTAGAGAAAAAACCCATGGAGAAACATCACCCATTTAGAACGGCATAAAGGCAGCTCACTGAGACCGATGTTGAGTTTCAGAGTGCCACGTCCTCTTTGTGAGCCAATTATTTATGCAGCAGACGGACACAATATAGCCTGGCCTTGACAGAGACTTATGTGTCATCATTGAATGAGGAGTTCATCGTGAGCCGCGGTCAGGGTTCAGGCTATGTTTAGCAGTGCGCTTTGCACATCTACCATTGACAGATTGTCTAGGAAGGAATAGACAATAGCAGCGTTAACAAGGTCACTTAGTGACAGACACACCAGTGTAATAGTCACTGTGTATTCCCAGCTATTCCTCACATGACTGGACGTGCCAGAACTTTCGGCAACAAAATAAAGATTAAACTGAAATAAATAGTCTTAGGGGCCAAAGATAAGAGAACTGACAGTAATTACCTTGACACACTGTCCCTTAAGGCTAAAAGCAAAGTTACATTTTGGAGTAACTACAGATTCTGATCAGAATTTCAATAGCCACAAAATTAATAACCAAATCAGCCTATTACCACCTTAAACACATAGCTCGAATTCGAGGATTCATGTCCAGGCAAGATCTACAAAGAGTCCACGCTTCCACCTCCAATTCGTTTCATGTTTCTCCTGAAAAGCACCTAATTCAGAAAACACCTGCTTGAGTTATAACAAAAATTAAGAAAGCTGAACACATTACACCAATTCTTATGTCTCTGTACTGGCTCCCTGTATCTCATAGAATATATTAAGACACTCCTATCCATCTGTGAATCACTGAATACTTCAGAGCCAAGTTAAATCTGTGACCTGCTCATGCAGTATGAACCCTCTAGACCACTCAGGTCATCAGGGCCTGGTCTGCTAACTGTACTGAGAGTACAGACAGAGGATGGTGAGACAGCATTTAGTCAATATGCAGCACAGAGTCGGAACAAACTGCCAGAAAATCTTTGACTTGCTCCAACATTAACCGCTTTATATTCTAGGCTAAAGACCTGTTTTTATCTGCCTTTTATTCATAATTTAATATTCTTTGAGTCATCTTGAATGTGATGCTGTTATTTTGTATGTTTTGTCTTTTACGCTAAACTTCCTCATTATTTCCATAATTCCTATCATTTTCTCTAATGTAATGCCCTTTGATTTGCCCTGTGTATGAAACGGGAAAGGCCTTGCCCACCCACCAAACCCCCCTAAAGTAGTCAGCCTCACATCCAGGAAAAGCCCTTATAGCATGGACAGATACTGACAAGCATTCCACAACGTGTCAAGTGTCTAGACACTAGACAACTGCATGGATAGGGACAGCAGGTTTACAGGGTTGACCCCATGGGGTGTGTGTTTTCAGGCCGGGCCAGAGGGGTATTATGGCACGCAACTGGCCTCCTGCCACTGTCATCCAGGATTAGAAGCCAAATCCAGATTATAACCCAGCAGTCCCCCAGAGGAAACGCTTCTGATCAGCTAGCACTGGAGACAAAGGACCTTATTCAACACAACCCAGTTCATATTTTGTTAATCTAGTTCTGGATTTCTACAGGCCAACTCATAAAAACACCAACAACCACCACCACCACCACCGGGTTTAATAAATCCTGTGTTTAATCATCAAGAATCCAAACAGAATGAAGCCTGACACGGTCCAAACAGAACTTCCTTAACGAGACGGCCCAGCCCATGTCAACCATCCAGATATAATTAGAACACGGATCCCTGCGTCGGTTCCTTCGAGGTAGGGAGCGAACACGCTCGGGACAGAAACGCCACTGACATGATCATCGTCAACCGCTCATCAGACGCCTCATCAGGGTAAAGCAACAACAGAAGCGCCAGATAAGCCCCTTGTTTACGGCCCCTGGACAACACGGCCAGCTGGCAGGGGACGTGCTTAGGCCTTCACCCATGGCTGCATGGAAGAGATCAAATGGGGTCTAGTGCAAAGGGAGCTGCTGGGCATTCAAACAGGCTGGAAGACAGGCTTATTGGGAGGGTAACACTAGGGCAGTTCCTGTATTGACTCCAAAAGACAAACCTGGTAGGTATAACAGCAGGAGCGGAACGGCAGCGAGTCCAGCCTACTGCTTTCATTGAAACGATTAAGAAATATTCAACTGACTCGGCATTTCATTCTCCTTTAAATAAAACTGCAGGGCTGGTTACATCATGAAGGAAATCAGCAATAAAGGAACAGAGAAGTGGGAGTCTTCTGGTCATTTCTGCTGTGTTGCTGAACAACAGACCAGGGGAGAAGAGCAGTGGGTCATATGGGTACATTGCTAGCAGTGCAAAATGAGCAGCAATGACGTATCAGCCCAGAATAACACTTACCGTCGCCTTACTGCCTTACTGCCTTCCCTACAGAGAGCAAAAGAGAGGCAGGCGGAGAGAGAGGCAGGGAGGGAGATACTCACAGCGTAGGCACCAATCAAAACAGCAGCATTAGCCCTTTTCCGTTGGTCAAAGCCGGTGTAGTGCACAATTCTCTTCCTGGTCAGTGTGAAGGACTGCAGACAAAAGAGAAAACGCATGTGAAGGAGAAGCACAGACCACAGGAACATTCATTCAGAAGGTCATCAGACTAAAGCCAGCCGGATGAGGACAACTGGTCTGGAAACACTGGACGAGTCACATCGGTCGCACATTATAACCACGTCTCCACGACAACGGTCAGGGGCACCAGACCAAAAGGTGGTACAGTACTGAGCAGTGAGCATAACGCATTTCTACCCGACATACAGAAAGAAACAACATTTACCATGTGAGCCACCAAAAAGGAGGCGAGAACATGCCAGTTTCGGGGATTTAGTTTACAAAGCATGAATTCACATCTGCTTCGGGCATCCTGCTGGCTTGCATATGACAGCATGCCAGGCAGTGATTTTGGCACATACAGACAGACGCTATGGCAGCCCCCTCAGATGCTAAGATCTCCACTGCTTCGCTACAGACAGGAAACCTGATGGTGGATAGGCAGACATTGACAGGGCGTGTGCACGCCGGTCCTCCTTCAGAACTGCCCGAGGGGTCAACGCAGTGAAGTCAGGGATCGGTTAGACATGTAGACAGACACACGCGCGCGCACACACACACACACACACACACACACACAAACACACCTGTTCACTGTCCACATCAGCCATGTGAAAGCAAAAAGCTTTTCCACTGTAACTGTTGTACAGAAATGAACAGCAAAGGCTCAGAGAGATTACTCCAATCCTCTCCCCCAAAAGAAAACCAAAAACGTATAGGCGAGCTGCAACAGACTGCAAGTCATGGGGCCAACGCTTGCCATTGGAGCCTTTCACCGATCCGATTTTGAGCATCCGGAAAACCGGGACCAGGTATCGGATGCAGATCATCCACGTAACGTGCAGAGGCCATGGTGCAGGTTGTCAGGGGGCACACAGACAGGAAACATGCAGGTGAAGCCTTGTGAGCCGCACCGCAAGCGTCTGCCGTCAGGAATTACAGGACAACCACATCCAGATAACATTAATATTTATCTAGTTACACACTGTGGCCGACGTCAACAAGCAAATTCAACTGAAAAATGATCACCAAAGAACATTATGCAAATTCCTGTTTAAAAATAAATCCATAGTTTTCACTAGTGTCCAATACGCATACAGTTTTCCACCCTCCATTACTATACCAGCCAGGTGTGGCGGAAGTGTATTTGGGAAAAAAAAAGTTTTCATAAGATGTCAGAAAGTTCCACTTTAAATGGAGACAAATAGAAAATGATATGTCTGGCATTCAGTTCAGTTATGTTTATATTTCTCCATCTGGCAAAGTTATGGATTGGGATCTTAAACTTGGTATCCGTTTACAGTTTTAAGATACAATAATGGCAAAGCCCATGCTCAAGCAGACAATGTATAGAGCGTTATGTCAACAAAAAATAAACCGCTGTTATTGGATCGGTACTCTGTGCAAGTTGACACGCCAAGCTCAGTACTCCGAAGCGCTATCTCAAAAGCATTTTCAGTGCATCTGTACTTCCTATACATGCCGCCAGGTTGGACAAATCCTGGTTACCGCCATGCTATAGGTAACGACACGATATTGTTTAACATCCTGCCTGGCCTCAACGCGACAGTCTGGTGGCAACGGTGTTCCTGGCACGTTAGGTGCCTTAATACCATTTGAGGAATGTTTCAACACCACAGCATATGAACATCGTTGGTGACCAGTTGCATCCCTTGAATACAGTTTACTTTGAGACACATGAAATCTTCCAGCAGGACAATGCACCTGCATTGTCAGAAAGCACATTTTACCACAACACTGATCAGTTCAGAGGTCAACGGCATGCAGACCGGAGACCTCAAGCCAATAGAGAAGCGTTTGGTTTGGACGGAACGGGCCGGTCCCATAATTAATGTACCACTTTCCAATCGGAAGCAACTGTGTGACGCCGACAAGTCAGCTTGGATTAACAGACTGGTTCAACGTTTAACACCTTGTAGAATTCCTGCTCCACTTTTAAGCTGAGCATTTTCGTTTTGGGGCAGACCCAACCTCTAGTGGCTAGGGGGATTCCAATCTGGTCCTGGAAAAAACATTTCTTTCAGCAAAAGACAAGCCCGTTTACAAATCAATACCATGATCTCTAAGCCAATGGGAATCGCCTTACATTTAAGACATCAGATATTGCAGAGGCAGTAAAGCTTGACCAGAGTAAACAGTCACTCAATGTCAGTGTTTCCAGAACAGGGACAGCCAGATGAAAATGAGGACCCAGCTGAAAATGCATTGCATGGGGAAACCGACTCAATCGGCTGTAATGTACGTATATGGAAAAACACATTGACAGCGTAGCTACCAAGGTTCGCTAACCCATCCAGCCTAACCTTCCAATATACTGGAGCAATACATTTCCAAAGCACTTGGATGCATTTGAATTATGGACACGTAACATTTATGAAGTTACCTGGAAAATGAGTAAAACTACATAAGAGTAATGAGCGGTGAATTCTACGTATTTTCAGACGTGATTGATCCACTCTGGATAAAGGCTATGGTAAACAGGTGAAACGCATTGCTAAGCAGGTTAAGCCAGACCAACCTGTGGCCAGCCAGACACATGCATGCATGAGTGGTACGAGGACGAGGAAACAGGGTAGGTGATGGGGAAGGTAACAATAAAAATCCAAATGGACTCCAAGTCCCAGATCTCCAAGTCCCACAGACGTGGAACCGACCATGATTTTCAAAAGGGACAACCAGACCCATTTTACAGATATTATATCAGTTATATCAGTCTCCAAATGGTTTCTTTTCTAGTGTGCCCCCCACCAACCCCACTCTCCATGACGATACTGAACAACTGCTTATCATGCAGCGAAATCCAAACAAGAAGCGTCCCTAAGGCAACACGCCCGTCCACAACACAAACATTGGAGGGCAAAGCATGGTGCACGGGAGGGACGGGAGGGAGGACGACAGCGGTGAAAACAACATGCTGGCTTGAGACTTTACCTTCAACATTGACCAACATCTACATACGACAGACCTACAAATTGTCTGCGTCGATGGAAAAACGAGAGGACAGAAGATAAAGATGCAGAACCACCATTAGTGACACTGAGTGACAGAAAGACATTGGTGGGGAGTGTTTGTGCACTAAGGTGGAATCCCCCCTTGCAGTCTCACATTAGCATGTCAACATTTTTAACTTAGTTGACCTGGGTAGAATTTCATCACATCTCCAGTCCCCTGCATATACATTCTAGAAAATAAGAGACTGTTGACCCAACAGCCTATTGAGGAAATGTAAACTCCGAACACTGTTGGCGAAGAGGAGCCTGATTCATAAAAACCTGGATTAGCCAAATGAATGCATAACCTTGGTATCAACTTGTGTCATGAATCATCTTAGATAGCAAAAATGTAAGCACTCCCGGATAGATAGCAAGCCTTGACTGAATAAAATACAATCCACTTGCCTTAACCAACAAAGAATTGTAAAAAGCATAAAACAATTAAGATTTATTTAGTTTCAGCATGCAAATAATAATGGCATGCAAAGATCACTGCTTGGAAACAAACATTTTTGTAATCATCTTTCGTAAAATAATTACAATTACAGTAGATTATTTTGTCCGCACCTAACAACTGCAGCAGAATCTAAAAAGCTGCCTATACTACTAACTGGAGTAGATTGTGGTCTTGGGTCACACTTCACAAACTGCTGAGCAAAGGAGAGCATCCCTGACCAGCTTATCCTGGCATCCAAAGACTCTCTGTTCTAAGTGCCAACACAGCTTTGGAACAGGTGAGTCAGGGGCTAAAAACAGAAAGCCAATTACCTTGTTAAAGCCTTTATTTACATGGTCAGAGGACTTTTGTTGTGTCCATTAATTCCATAGAGGCATTCGAAGTTGGGTACACATCCCCAGGGTTCAATTTTAAACCTTTTTTATTTCAGGTATTGGACGGTGACCATCCTATTGTGAAAGATCACTGGATTACCTCTCACCTCAAAATATATTTAGCATTTAAAATGGATATAGCCTGGTCTGATTATGTTGCTTTAAGAGCAACAAATATTGAGGAGCCAATTGCAGCCAAGCATTTTACTTAATGGTAACTGGCTATCCATATAGGCCTAGGAAAGAACATTTAACTGCAAAAAAGTTACTTGTTATTGAGCAATTATTTTTGTAACATTTATGCATGTTAGCTACATTTGCTAGTAGGGCTACAGCATGAGGAAGGCATTTTGCAGCAACTTCACAGATAAGTAATTAACTCAACAGCTGATTTTGCTAGGCAGCTAGCTAGCAGCCACCATACAAAGAAACAAAAAGAGCCAATGCTATGATTTGACATTGTAATCATCCAAAAACAAAGACCTTAATCCAAGCTGCTTTGTGTTTTGGCAGGTTTTCAAATGTCACAGGCCTCTGTTGTTGTCAATGAGGGTGTGGGAGAATTTCCTGTGTGGTATTGTTGTCACAAATACATACTATACATTCTTATAGAGTGAGGAAAGGCGTGAACGAGAGGCACACGACTTACCTTCAGCTTCTTGTTGAGTTTACAGCAGTATCGGTACAGCATGGCTAAGTTGAGGGGTCCAAAATCCGCATAGAAGCTGAAATACCATTTACAATATATATATATATTTTAAAAGGACTCAAACTGGACTAAAGACACTCCTTTCCTGGTATTCTACATCAACAGGCCTATTACCGAGATGACAAAAAGAGCATTTTAAACATCAAGTGCAATTCTCATCTTTTACCCAATTATTGGCAAATGCTGGTCAGAAGACCAATTAGTAAGGAAAGGTAGAATTTGACTCCCTGTCTAAATGTAGACATCGCTATCCAAATATAGAAAATAACCCAATGTGCTAAATTCCCTAAAAATTACATCTGGGTGTACTGAACCACACATTTTGTTTGTTTAACTTCCCTGTTGGCAATGACAGCAGGGAGGGTTAATCAAACGCTGCCTTATGTAAACCACTGGTCAAGCCTAGCCCGAGGAACACAATGGATTTATTAACCTGATTTGGAAATCGTATGATTGAAAGGTGTTACATAACTGCAGTAAAAAGATTTTTAGAAGTATCAGTCACACTTGTTGCTGCTGTCTAGTTGAGTGTAACTAACAAAAATCTAGTGAAACGAATACAACTTGAGGGAAAACAAACATAACTTACTTTTCATAGACAAATTCGTCATCCGTGCAAAAGTAGTGTGTATTTGCAGTGCTTTTGGGTTTGCTTCTTAGGGTAGCAAAATATAATCGATCTGTAGGATACAAAATACAAAAAAGCATTACTTTTAGAATCAAACCATCAATGTCCACGCAAAGTAATCACAAATGTGCAAAGGATAACTGCATTTTATTACTTTAATTTCTGGCAAAGCTGGCAACTTAATTTTGAAATGTGTTTGAATGACTACTGTACTTTCCCGCGAGTTACAAAGTATGTCAATAACGTAAACCAGCCGCAAGCTCCAAAATAATATTCGAAAATGTCGGTTATCTAAAAACATCCAATTAATTCGCTGGTCTGGTTTATTATGACAACGCTAGCTAGATAGCGAAGAAGCTAGCTAGTAAAGCAACTTAGCTATTCACGAACAAGTGAAAATCTCAAACAGCAGCCTGGACTGAATTGCGCTTCCTAGCTAGCCAAGTACTACGAACTAGCGAGACAGAGCTACGAAAGTACTCACATTGTTGCGTTACCTAATATGCACGTTTACAAAAGGCTTGCTTGTAAATGTTCACTTACCTTTAATTAACTCACAGGCTCCTATCAATTCTATGTCGTCTGCCATTTTAAACAAAGTTGAAAGGACAGCAGAATGTTTAAGGCTGTCGAGAGTCATTGACACAGACACAAGTTACAAAAACAACTAAACGGGGGAAGTAGCTAGCTAATAGCATCAGACTCTCTAAAAAATGTAATTAGATTAATACATTGAAGTAGCAAGTTGGATAGCAAGCTTACTACAAAACTTAGAAGCGACTCTAGTTGCTAGCCACGCACTTTGCTCTGCTCGGTCTAGGCTGAAAGAGTAAATGAGACGTCATTTGGACATTCCAATTCGAAATCCATGCCCAAAGAAAAGGTGTAGCCCTGCAGCAGAAAATATTTGCATTCCCCTTGGTTTCATTAAGCGCTGTGGCAATGTTCTAACTACGCATTACAAATACTAGAAGTCCTCTTCACTTATCCCCGTCCCAGACACTGCACTGTATAAATCTTATTCCTGCCATGATTGCGGATAGTCATTCAGCTACAAGCAAACATCTTAAAAGGACATCACATGGTAAGCAGAAACCCAATCACAACACAAAGGCACGTTGCCAGGGTACGGTCTCCGTTAGCCAATCAGCCGTAATATATTACAAAAATAGTGTCTAAAACCAAAAGTAGAGGGGAGGAACACAGGGACGTAAGGGTGGTTTAAACAAAGTTCGATTAGTATGGCTAACACATTTTGATCATGCCTGTTCAGCATGACCCAGTGTTTTATAAAAAAGGTTATCATTAGATTAGGAAATGCAAAATAACACATATGACCCTCTAGAACCACAGGAGTAAAAAAAAAAGTGTCGAGGTTGAGACAAGCAATGAATTAAAACGAAAAGGATAATATTGTAGCAACACCTAGATAGCAAAATAACTCACGTTTTCACCTCCTGTTATATGATGGAAGAATGTTGATGGATCAAGGATTTTAGACTTTGGGCGATCCTTCAAATTCACTATAATGCTCTGAAAAGTGGGATGGTGCTAGTTTTATCTGAAATGCTTGATGTGCTCTACAATAGGTAGTGGATCTGCATAACCAAATTCAAGTACTGCCCCTTCAAGTAAAAACCAAAACCACAGCAGGATCAGGTATCAACCTCTGTGCCAGTATTTACTCCATCTGGGTCACACATAAGGAGTGGGAGTGAGTGAGAGTGGGTTGAAAGTAACTCCTTATTTGTACTGCCATTATGCACTGTGAATGAGTTGGACTGGACTCTTGCTTCTGGAAATGCTTTCAGGAAAATGTTTGTCCTTAAATGGACAGCCATATTATCCATAATTTGATCATTGGACCAATTCAAACTTTTCCTAAAGGCGGTCTTTCACCCAAACTAAACATTGATGTTACTTTTCACCTCGAAATCCATAGGAATACAAGACATAGAACAAATTTAAAAAACTCAGGTACCAGAGTTCTTTCTGCTCAGGTCAGGAGAAATGTTATTCATTTGCTTTTTGACCACATACACTATTTTGTTTCTTGTATCCATCAATCATACAGTCACCGGGCTACAAAAAAATAATTTGAGCTAAGAAGAGGTGTCACACTGAGAAACCCCCAATCCCAGATAAAATCATTAGTGATGTGCATGAATGTCAATGCCTGTGACAGCACTGAGGAAGGCACTGTGAGTTTCCATGGATTTAGCTCACCTGCTATGAGAGAGATCCAGACCCGCTGGGGCGCTGCTGCCAACGCTGCCGGCTGGCTCCAGTCACTGTGCTCCTGGGCCCTCCAGGACGCAACGTCTGACATGCCTACATTGGGATGCAGCAAAGCGTGAGGTCTGAAGGCCCCCCGGGCCCTTAGAGGCAGCTCTGTGGATCACGGCACCCTTTCCACCCTCAGAATGCCATTGAGTCGATGTTTACCAAAGGATAGAACTATGGGCTTTGTGGGTGCCGAAACCCAGAGGAACACAAAGCTGGGGAGGGTCGGGTGACCACCTCAGGTTACTGTAATGTGATCGTCCTCCACGTGGGGCTCCTTTTCCAGCTACACAGCAGCCAAGGTGTGAATTTCAAGCTTTGTTTAGCTATTGCCCCGATTTTACAGCCACTAATGTGTTATGTCCTCTACGATGACAGAAATCAATCTGGTCAGATATACAGTTAATTTTCTTTATTTAATTGCAGTGCTGTTTGTTGTTTTACATACACCAAGGATTGATGAATGTTGATGTTTGGGATTAAGCCAATCACACGCACATGAAGTCAACCTGATACTCTCTTGGTCTGACATCACGGAAAAGAAGTGGACTTGAATCTAAAAAAGAGCTTACCTGTAACTGGGCAAGCAAAGAAAACGATAAAGGGAATTTTTGAAAATGAGAAGTTTCCTCTTATCTGTATGTTTTGAAGAACCACAAGGCCATAAGAGCCAAGGGAGTCCTCGAGACAGGGTGTGTTTCAATATTTTGCTAATTTTAGACCAGTGAAGTGATGCAAATTCTCCAACATCCTCTTAGAGTAGTGTACAGCTGACGTGGTAATGCTGTTAAAGCAGACTTGTATGGCTCTGTCAACAGTTAATATGTTTACTTCAGAAGTATGCACAATTATCCCTTATGTAACTGTTGTTAGAGCAGTTCAGAAAGGTTAAGGCCAGTCCTAGCCTTTTGGGGACACTAGGCAAGATTTTGATGTGGGGCCCTTTCTTACCCCCATCTTAGTGGGATTTTATTTTATTTTTAACTTTTAAAGATAATCTACTGCAATTCTCCACTTTTTGCCATGGGGTGCAGAGACATGTTTGCCATGTTTTATGAAATTATACCAATTTTTTCATGGGCAGAGGTAACAACTTGTTGCCTATATTTTCATGGGGCAGAGGGATTGATTTGTGCTACTAAATTGCATGCTATGAATGTCCAGTGCCTGTTTGTCCACTTTATATAGCAAGCCACAGCCATGTGACTTATTGTCTGAACTAGTGATCCATTTTTATTCACAGGGTAGTGGACCTAATAAACTGGTGTCTCTTATTTCCCATGTTGATGTGATATTTGGCTAATTGTGAGTGACAGGCATAAGAGAAACACCTGGTATATTCTACTACGTAGCCTAATATATACAGTTAGTTAATAGTCTGTGTACACAACTATTTTGCTTTTTTGTTTTGAGTCCTCCTAGCAGCTTTGGCGCTTAAGATATGTTAAGCTTACCACTAAGGCAATATCCCATGAGTGCATAGCCATGACGTGGTGTGTGCAGTCTCTGAAAGAGACAGAGCAGACCGTTTTAGTGGTTCTCAAAATACTTTTCCACATGTTATTGTGTTAGAGCACTTAATCTGAATTGATTTAATTAGGAGTTTTGCAACTGATTAACACTAAAAAGGTCCATAATATCAAAAAACTAAAACTACAAATTGTTTTATATTAATTACAAAAGCAGAAAATTGTTGTTTCCGTAAGTTTTCAGTCCCCTCTAGTCCATATTTGTGAGGCAATAAGTCTCAACCAGTTTTTAAAATCTGTCCCATTTTTTGCAAAATTGCTCAACCTCCAACATGTTGCACAGAGAACTTGTGTGATCAGCAATTTTTACCTCCATCACACAATCTCAATTGGATTGAAGGCCAGGCTTTTACTGGGCCACTCCAGGATATTGACCTTTTTCCAAACCCCCTCCAATGCAGCTTCCCCCAAATGTTTGTGGTCATTGCCCTGCTGGAAGATGAGTCTTCTAAGTCCCAGTTCTTTTGCAGACATCAGATTTTCTACAACCGGTCTCCATTTGTGCTGAGTTTTGTGGAGACAGCCTTTTCACATTAGCACATGGGTAGAGTGATGAAGCATCCACATACAACGCTCACTGGGATATCTAAACACTAGTATTCTTTGCTTAATGCACATTGTTTTCTAATTCTATGTATTGATGCAGAATGTCTAAATATGGGCGTAAACTTTCAATGAGTTTCTATGCTCCCATGCTGCCTCATTTTGTTGTTCCAACTACAATTTTAATTAGCATTTTAAGTTTACGAATAAACTAAAATCAATATACAATTCCATCTGTGAGCTATGAAATAAAACATCACAAGCATAATACACAGATAACAGTACCCAAACACATTTAGGTAAAGATGACAGGGTTTGTGACTTCAGCAACCGATTTGGATGGAGACTGAATAAAGCACATTGGTTACAGGGTACAACCTCCTCATCAATGAATCTGTTGCCATAACAAACCCCCTCCATCCTCAGCCAAAGACAAGGATGACCCCCAAGACAAGCAAACCCCCACCCCCCACCCAGGCTATTCTTTATTCTTTACCCGCTTTTGTCCTTGCATCTGCTGGTGGTGAGTCAAGAGGATTGGCGAGACCACAAAAGGAGCTACAGGCCTTATTGTGAACCATAAAGCCCTGACATTCATACACACTCATTGAGCGAAGGCAACACATACAGTAGTGGACATCATCATATATTCAAAATTGCTCAATAAAGTTGTCTAACTGCAGCCAGGCGGATATAATGAGTACTCCTACACAGCAGTTGTTAATTACAATTCCTCACGTCTGCCCATCACTTGCCTGAAGAATCGTATGCTGGTTAGACAAACCTGCTACCACTTCCCCCAGTAATCAGGTCCAAGATCACAACAGTTGAAGTGGCATAGAAGAAGTTTCCTCTTGGTGGTGAGTCATTTGGTGACAAATATAACGCAACCTTGCTATTAAGCTGCGTGAACTAGTAATTAGAATCAGACAGGCAACGTTACGCTACATCTACGTAATTAACCTCAAGCTAATTATTTTGGGTATATGTCATTGACCGCAATTACATTGTTGCAAGTCCTTAAAGTGTTTGAATCGCAACCATAATGTGACAGATTAACTTGTACATCGCCATGACTAGCTAGATGTAATGATTGATCCAAATTACCCATGACCTGTCAAATCCTTTACTCGAGATCCTTTCCTGTTCAGAAAGCCTAAATAAGGCATTTTATTGATATTTTCCACAAAATAGTATATTTAACCGTATCTAACTAATACAGTAGCCAACAACTCAGCAGTCTTCTGCATTGCCCGAGTTAAACAACATAAGTATTACATCTAAAATAAAAATAAACTAACATCTGAAAAGGCAGCAGCATTGTCTCAACTAGGGACAAAGAACATTAACAAGAAAAGAAAAGAAAAAAAATGAAAAAAAGTTTGCCATCAAAGCCTGTATGCACTATAAGGCACAGACTGCTGAAAGACGCCACTTCTACTTCCAATAATGTTTTTATTATAACAGTGTAAGGCATTAATACCCTGAGTTATACAAGCTAAGAGGGTAATGATAGTTAATGCAATAGGAGGGGAGAGTACAACAACAACAAACCGTAATGTGGCTGTGCATTTGTAAACCAATAATTAAATTTGCTCATTTAGCCAGAGGGGCCATAAATCATAATATAAATAGAATCAGCGTCTGACCATTCAGTGGCATCACAGTAGTGTGTTTGCTATGAGTCCTCCAGTATTTCCAGTGCCTCTTCTATCCACAGTCAGTGGAGATGTCAACATAAATGGGGCAGGGAGACAACACGTGTTGTTGGCTAGAAATGAGGGTTGGTGACTCCTACACCCTGGCACTCAATGATGAAGGTGTCATTGATGGCATTCTCATCCTCTGCCTTGGTCACCGTGAACTTAGCCTGGGAATGAGAACGTTTCCCACAAACACAAAAATCAACGTACTTTATAAAACCACCAACAGCATACTCACATTCTCCCTCATCACCAATTTTATTGTTGCCTATCGAAATGTGTTTTTGGACCCACCTGAGTGAGTTGCTCTGCCACATGGATGGCAGTCTGTGTGTGTAGGGTGACTGGGCCAGTACGTATTCTGGAAGTGCCATTTGCCAAAGCCATGAAGAGGACAAGCTGCCAGGGAGAGGAGAAAAAACAGTGATGGACGGAACAGTATTCTCTAACTGTAGCATGTGGTTGCTGTATTGTGGATAGGTGTCAAGCTCCCATTAACTTGAATGTTGAAGTCCCCCTGCATGTGTGGGTTGCACTCTTCGCTAACCTGGTCCTGAAGAAACTCGTCCACACAGCCGTTGTGCCTGATATTCCTGAGTAGCATCTCCGCAGCTTCAAAGCCCACTTTGTCTGCATACACACCTGAGGTAAAACAGTTTAATAACAGCCTTGTGTCATAGAAGATACCACACATGCAGAGAAGTTTGAATGACCCAAATTAAACCTTTATTAACACAGCCTTTATTAAATTAAATGCCATTACTCAGATCAGATCAAACCAACATCTATTTAGCAGATTAACAGAGCCATATCAGCCCAGTTAATCAGCAGTATCAACCGAGAGGCCCTGTTAATATTTCCAACTTCTCAAATTTACTTCTACACATTCTCAACATGTATGTTAGATCCAGGCCCATATTTAAAGAATGTCAAAGAGAAGATGTGCAGATCAGGTAGCCTGTTCTATAATTACATTATAAAGAGACTGATACCAGATTAGCAGCACTAAAGGCAGGCACACAACTGAACACTGGAAAACATTTATAGTGCGCTAACGCCAGTCTGTATAAATCTGGTAATATTTGAGTCTGTAGTGCCAACAAGAAATTCAGTGAGCCAAGAAACGTAAGACAAGCTGCACAGTACAGAAGATATAGCAAGACCTTTCTGGCACCCAACACACAGACTAGGATACAGCGGGTGAAGGGCATCTTGCCCAATCTTATTTAACTGCACAGTTACTCGGGCACTGCCTAATATTATGACTTACCTGTATTTACTGATGTATGGAAACATTTACTCAGAGAAGCTTAATACATTTATCAGTACCCTAACAGTGGGGCTGAACCAAAAATCGATTCAACACCTTTTAAGCTCCAGTCACAAGAGGACAACCAGTTTTCTTGATGGGAGTCAAACAAAAAAAACAACTAAAGAAACAATTTGAAATTGATTATCCACATTGCCGAACTAAACAAATCAATGAGAAAAACTCACTGATGATCCTTCCATCCATTCAGTTTCACATGATAAGACAGAAAAGGCATTCGCTGTGCAACGTTGCCCACTAGCGGTACATACTGGACTTTACACAAAATTGGACTTAAACTGTACAAAAAGTGGATTTCTTACCTTTTTTACCAAGAGCTGACCCCGCAAATATACAGCCTGTGGATGACTCTGCAATGATTCTGAGGAAGATCGGTGACAACATATCAAAGCAACGTGGTGGAGGGGGGTAGTATTTAAGCTGACAGACAACCTCAGTCTATCTAATAATGTTTGGTCATGACACAAAATCAGCGAAACACACCGTTAAAACATTTCAAAAGGTAAAAATAAAATTAAAAAAGTCTAGACGAAGAAGTTTAGTAAGTTGACGTTTACAGGGTCATGCGACGCATGCTGACGTTTACAGGGTCATGCGACGCATGTTGACGTTTACAGGGTCGTGTAACATGGATGTTTACAGGCTGATGTAATAAAACGGTAAGGTATATAAGCTCACATGATGCCGTTGCCGCTCCCACAGGCCATGTCCTTCTCCTGCAATGTTTGAATGTTGACGTAGAGGTCCTTAATTTCCCTCCTGATATGTCTAGTTGCGGTGGTAGCCATATCCTTGGCGAGCTGGAAGAAAAATGACTATTTGAGCAGATGCAAAAATGGCTGTCAAACCTTTTCGCCCCATTTCAATTCCCTGGGGTACCAGATGAACAGGGAAAAACACTGGTTGAGGGACTATTGACAAATCCCATGTAATTATGAAAAACATTCGAAAAGCACTAGTAAAACAATGAAGTCCAATTCCTCAGTTACTCCTAACCGAAGGCGGAGCTTGGTACGTTACCTTATATGGCAGCACTCCAGCCACAAAGGACCTGCCATAGATTTTAGTGATGGTTCCTCGGTCGGTCATGTTGACGGGGCTCAGCTCACTCACTGGGTTAACCTTGACCACCACCTCACCACCACCTTTGGGATAGTAACCCCTACAGAAAAACACACGTCATATTTTGGGGTCCAGGCAGTATTTCCACACCACCACCACCATCATCATCATAAACAGAGGATATCCGGAGGAAAGTCTGGGAGATCCAAGACGTAACCTTCTGAAGTTCAGGGAACATACAAAAATGTTTGTTTACAGGGATTTTTACAACACCCACCTCATTCGCAAGTCGCAGTCAAAATGTACTCCAAACTTTTCCACAATAGGCTTAAATACCTGGAGGAAGAGGGCAAAATGACTTTACAGTGCTTCTATTGGGAATTTAGCACACAAAAATGCACACGTTTTTAGAGAAATACAAATAATAGAAAGTTTGTTGACAGGCACAAACCAAGCCGTCAACTTTCTGCATATCTACAGACCAGAAATAACATATACCACCATTCCCCATGTAAAACATTCACCACTCCTAACACTCGCCTTACCTTGATGGTGTAGTCAATCTGCGGGGCCATGTCGGCATTGGTACCGCCTTTCAGACAGAGCTCTGAGGGTCCGTCTGCATACAGGGCACAAGGTAGAGAGACCTGGAGCAGCAGACCAACACTCCTGGAGCACAGCCCCAAAGGAGGAGTTAGACTAACCCAAGGTTACACACACCCGAATGTAAATAGACCCACATGTCTGCCAGGCAAGATTTTTATGGGGGGGGGTACTTTCTCAAAGTTTTGTGTGTCAATGGTTATCTCAAATAATCATGACACACTGACAGTAGTAACAATTTTGTTGTGAATATTCACCACAACTACCGCTTGTTGTAAATTTAAGAACTTATATGTTCCATTTTTTTTATCAAACGGGCCATCAGAAGAATAGAGGAGCAGCACGACATAACTCACCCCGCTGTTTGGGGATCTGCCGTGTGATTTCCAGCCTTAACTTTCCCAGGAATAAGTGTGACTTCTGTGGATCCAACAGAACCTCCCTCTAGAGTTCCACAACAAATGTCCCTCACCAACTCCAACCCTGACAGATGCTGTGGTCTAACAGTGAAAGGGGGAAGGGGGTGGGGGTTAACAATGAAAGGAAAAAGTCTTATTTCACTAGAATTCTGACTAAATATGAATGCTATGATATTTTATTTACTGAACAACATAGGCGATTAAGGAAAAGTTGAGATAATCCGTTTTTAAAAAGAAGTGAACAGCCATGTGCTTGCGCATTAACCAACAAAGGATCACATGAAAAATGTATGAGGGTGGGCATCTGCAGTTCACATTATAAAACAAAACAATACAATTGTTGATAGGTATGGCTTGTGAAACTGTATCTGTTTGATCACTGTTAAGTTTATACTGCATCTACTTGAAAAAAATATCATTCAAACCAACTTTGCTTTGTTTTCAGATTTACTAAACTTCTGTCTGGGGACGCTAAGGATCGCCCCAGGGCTAAAATAGACTGACTAGAAATAAGCTTTATTTTAATTACTAAGATGGCATGTAGTTCATGGTGTTATATAGTTATAAATGAACATTACTATGGCAAAGTTAAGAAAATAATACCTTAATCCTGGTGTACTTCTACCTGCGCGAATTTTGTTTATTCTGACGGATGTGCCGTTGATGCAACTCAACGCAGCGCATACTCTCAAAATTTGCCCGCCCTGAAAGAGTATAAAATATGACAATACAAAAAGCAAATATATATTCTTAGTTCATTGTACAGTTATTTTGATAAAATATGTAGTAGAAAGTGTATTTTAATCGTGTGAAATACTCACACCCTCCATTATACTTCCGTCCATTTCCACTGTTGCGGCCATTTTTGAAAACAGACGAAAAATGTTTCTACTTTTTATTGAGTTACCGGCTCCAGGAGATATTTTTATTTGGTCTTTAATGATGCGAAAATAGTCCAATGCTGATGGTGCGCTCTAAATTAGCAGTGGACGCGGCTTGTTGAAGACACTCCGCCGGCGTCTGGGGCAGACAATACAACAGCAAGTCCAACCGCGAACTTCCCCCAACAGTCACTGCGCAGTGCGGTAGTAATCAATTTAAGCTATTTGTTATTGCTTAAGAAATAAGGTATGTCCCACAACGCTACAAAAAATTATATTTGTTGCTACCAACAGTGATATTCACGTGTTGTTTAAAATGTCAATGAAATGTTACTCAGCATTTACGTTGTTTGCTGTGACTCCAATTCTGTTGGTAGTTAGCACATGCGCACTCACAACCATCTAGCAACCCAATGACCCGAACCCACCACCCGCTTCCAAGTTGTGAAATGAAGGGGAAAAGCCTAAGAAAAGAAACTGCCACTAAAATAAATCTCATCATTATTAACGTTGTCTTCATTATTTAATGTGGATAGCTGTTATACCTGGTTCATGGACTGTTTACAGGGCCAGTATACACATGTCATTTTGTAATTTAGGTGAACTATCTCAGTGAGAGTGAATTTACAAAATGACAATTTAAACTTTGCATGTGGAATTTTGCAAAAGTATTCTCAAGTTCACTGCAAAAACCTAAATAATGCATTTAGAAATAAATTGTGACTTTACCGACTTATTATCAGAATCCAGGAAAACTATATTACATTTTACAACCACTTAAATGAAAGAAACTCAAACATTCCATAACAAAGTGGAGAGATGACCCTAGACAGAACCTTTTCAATCTAGCTGAAACTCAGGTTGTCTTCCAAAACCTAAACAGACCCTACAGAACCTCAGTACAGAAACACAGCCAGACCCAAACAAATATTGAGAAAACAAAAAGAAGGATTAAACCAGAAAACCAAGAAAATTGAACTGCTACCTTGCCCTCAGTATAGAATACACAGTTGCAGAGTACCTGACCGCTGTGCAGACCAAATAATTAAGAAAAACTTTGACAACATACAGAGTCAGTAAGCATGGCTTTGCCATTGAGAGAAGCCACAAATGGCAGACTAAGAGTACATTGGCCAGAAAATGAGCTGCCCTTCTTAACCCCCTGCCAAAAGTAAGAGCACATTAAAGGCACATATTTACTTCAGATTATACAGACCCACAAAGAGTTTGGGATCACAACAACAATTGATTAGCTCCTTAATGTGCAATCATTAACAATAATATTTGTGAGCAGTTTCCATGACAAAAGGGAAACCAGTAAGGCATAAACAGCATTGTGAACCTAAACAATGTTCTTGTCGTTACTTTATATCCCCTTGCGTTTCTTATTTGAAATGATTTGTACCCCTGTACGACACCGCATATAGCCTGGAATATAAGATTTGAATGGCCTTGATCATTTTTAAACTTGTGTGTAATGTCTACTTATAAATATATTGTTTTTCTCTTTGCTGTTGTTATTTTAGATATTTTCAGTGAATGTTTTCACTGTTTCTTTCCAAGGACAACTTGTTGTTATGGTTCCTTCGTATTTGATCGGTCTGCTTGTCTCTGATGCTGGGATAGTAGGTGTCTGTATTAAAGTCACTGAAAAGATCTTCTATTTTGGTTGCATTGAGACATGGGTAGTTCTGACGCAGAGAAAGCCTTCCTCTCTGAGTTCTGTGTCATCTGGGTACTATCATCTTTGGATTTGAGCTCATACAGTTTCCAGTAAAGGACACAGGTAAGATGACAGAGCCTTGTGGCAATCCTTTACATCGCCCCTGGGATGCCCTCCCTCCAATGCCACTCAGGGGCAGAGTCACTGGCTTGTTTTCTCTCTGTTGTGCACTGGTGCAATTTGGACTGTACTCTGCTGGCAATATTCGGCCCTCATTCAGGATGATTGCGGTTGGTGGGTGTCCCTTTTGTTGATGCATGGCAATGTGGGTGGATTGATTTCCTGCCTATTGGGCCCTGTCCGGCGCCTCCCCCGGATTGGGCCACAGTGTCACTGGAGCCCCCTGTCTCAGCCCCAAGGTCTAATGCTGCTATATTATTGTGCTGGGGGAGTAGGGTCAGTTCTCCTTCTCCACTATAAATCATTCTATATCTAAGGAATGCATTTTCTAAATGTTTCCTATCTTCTGTCCTTTTAAACTTAGGAGGACATGAGGTCTTGACCCACACCTGCGGAGTACCAGGCTTGACTCGGTGCGGTCCCTGTCCAACGTCCTCCTGGTTGTGTTGCAGATCAAGATGATACATGACGATTTCAGCTGCCACTCTACAGACCCCCCCCCACAGATTGGAGGCATGACCAGGTGGAAATGGACAGGGACAGACGGGGTGTCTGTCCCTGTCCTTGTCCATCTGGTCATGCCTCTGATCTGGACTAGGTTTAAATAGACTCTGGGCTCAGCCCACATTAACTTACAATTTGGACTCCTAATGTGTTCACCCGGCACAGCCAGAAGGTCACCCCTCTGAGCCTGGTTCCTCTCTAGGTTTCTCACTAAATTTCAGCCTTCTTAGAGAGTTTTTCCTAGCCACTGAAATTCAACACTACTGTTGTTTGCTCCTTGGGGTTTAAGGCCGGGTGTTTTGAGATAGCACTTTGTGACAACCTCTGATGTAAAAAGAGCTTTATAAAATAAATTTGATTGATTTGATTGATTGATATGAATCTGAAAGAGATGAAAAAACAGTTTAATCTAACCAGATGTTGTCTAGCCCGCAGGAAGAAAATGATCAAAATAGTGAGATGTAGATTGACATTCATGTTTTCGATATTTGACCCATTTAGTGAGGCTGGATATATTATAGGATCTCAGGAAATGCTTTGCGTTTTTAACGTCCCCTCAAATTAATTGGTGGCCAGTGTTCTTAATTAATGGAAATTCAAGATATTTGTGGACAAATATGGTATTCGTGGACTACTCCGAGATGTACACTTTTAGTTATGAACTCAAAACTGTAACTTTATTTTTATTATGCGCTTCATGTGACTGATCTATGATTGGACATGGAAAGGGGCGTGCAATATTCGTCAGATCCGGACGAAGAGGGACAAAGATGGCGGCCGTTACTAGAGGTTCATTCACATTTATGAGACGTTTGGTAGGTTTGTTTGTTTTTCCAAATGCATATCTACACGTAAAAGCTTTGCAAATTAGTTGATGATACTCAAGGGTCTTACATTCAGAAGCACTGCCACTGTACAATAAGTTAGAGACTTGTTTAAGCAGCTGCTACTGTAGCGAACTGTAACGTTACCTAGCCGAGTTGCCAACGTCGACGCGATAGCTAAAAAGGATTCATCTTCGAAACTACTTCTGTCTAGTATCAGTGTTGTTTCAAGTGGATAACCAGCGTCATTACGTTGTATTGACGAGAGTTTGGTATCTTCCATTAGTACTAGCTAGCTAATTGACTCAAATATTAATGGTGGGTGTAAGATGAATGACAGAATTGAACTTGAATGCCAATGTCATCCTTGGTTACGAGGTCTTTGCCACAATATAAACAACCATTAACGGCCCGATGCAATATTTCGGTTAACTCTAGATGCTCCGTAGAAGTAGACACCTATTGCCCGTACACCAAGCCTGGGTCTTGCATGACTCCCTCCAATTACTTGTCATGACATCTATTTATTGTTAGCGGTTATCATCGCAACTCTCCGCACATCGGAACAAGCGCTGCTGCTCCAGGGTCCAAACTGGCCGACCAGACTACACCCTCCACCCCCACTATGTCTTCAACTCTCAACTGTGTCGCGCTAGGTTTTTCCACACTAGCTATGGTAAGTAGGCTCCAAACTGGCACAGAGGACGTAGAAGCTGCTGCTGACAGTGTACACTAAGCACAAAGAGTAAATAAACAGTATTGCAGTGCAGATCTTTATGGAAGTCATAGGTTAATGATGTTGTTTGGTTTGTGATTCATATTTATTCCCCTAACAGTCAAACCTGGACCAATCCTGCCATTCAAACTCTCAGATATTGGCGAGGGTATCATGGAGGTGACAGTGAAGGAATGGTACGGTCGGCTATTTTTTTAATACAGAGCTCCTACTTGTTTAGGTAGCCACTAGAGGGCACTAAAATCCAATGATTACCTTTTCCGTTCACAATAGGTTGACCGTCTTTTGCTTCCCACAGGTATGTAAAGGAGGGAGACAAGGTCTCACAGTTTGACAGCATATGTGAGGTACAGAGTGACAAAGCGTCTGTCACCATCACAAGCCGCTTTGATGGTGTCATTAAAAAGCTGTACTATGAGGTGGATGACACAGCCTTGGTGGGCACACCACTGGTGGACATCGAGACAGAGTCCGGTCCGGGTATGTATGCTGGCATGGCAGCAACAAGAGGTAATCTGCTTGCCTAGACACCAGACTGTTACCATGGTTACACCATGGGCGTCATCTTGAATACAATCGTATTTACATTTAATCGGTCCTTTTGTTAGTAGGAAGTTGACAGATTTCCAGAGACAAGCGGTGTACACAGGGCCCCCGTATAATAGTTCTGGGGTTGGAGATTGGAGGATAACACACCATCACATTTCATTACGCTATTTAAACACCTGCACTCCAGATAGCCAAATCGGCCAGTACATGATTACAGGCACATTTTTCTAGAGCAAATCCGCCTGGCAATGTCAGTTCAAATATCGTCTGAGAAGAATGATTACTGTGTGTTCCTTTACCTAGTATGACACTACAGTCAGTGAGATCAATAATGACGTCCCCATTCGGTTCCTGAATAGATAGGTGATTTTACCATTAAGTACTTTCAATGCAGATGTTCACTTTGTTATTATTGTGTGGAGTAGCTATAGCTACTGAGGTGTTAATGATTTAGTCTGCCAGCCTGTCCAGAGAGAGCATTGGTGCCTTGTTCTCGCATTTGTGGAATTTAACAATGCTGAATGGGAATGTGTTATTTTGGATTGATCACCTCTTTTAGACTTGAAACATCTAAAATCATTGTTTTTCTTTTTGAACAATGCTGAGAACTGACATTTTGAAAACACATGTTTTTTTTTTTTATAACATTATTGATTAACTGGTCCACATTAAGCAGTAAAACAAAGAATACTACAAAACGTTTTAGAAGTCCAAAAACAACATTGACTTCTGTTACATGGCGTTGACGGTGACTAAGGTCATGGTAATGAATTTGTGGTTGAACCTTCACAGAGGTGGTCCATGAGGAGGATGTCGTGGAGACCCCAGCTATGTCACACGATGAGCACACACACCAGGAAATCAAAGGCCACAAAACCCAAGCCACCCCGGCAGTCCGTCGCTTAGCCATGGAGAACAATGTGAGTTGTAATTAAGAGACATTCACTCACCTCAAGACTGAACTATGGCCCAAGACATGGCCCCGCCCTTTGAGCACAAGATATAGCCCTGCCCCTTTGACCTGGGGTGGCCACCAATAGCAGTCCAGGCTTTTGTGAGAATTTTATGTTCAGTGTGAGTAACCCTATATGGTGCCCTTTGCCGTTCCTCTTTAGATCAAGCTAAGTGAAGTGGTCGGAACTGGGAGAGATGGGCGGATCCTCAAAGAGGACATCCTCAACTTCCTGGCGAAACAAACTGGGGCGATCTTACCGCCGACTCCATTCCACGAGATCCAGCCTCCTCCTCCAGCAACGTCTACCCTTTCCTCGGTCACCAAGCCCAAGGCAAAGATCCCAAGTGTCCCACTGCCTGTTATTTCCAGGCCTGTCTTCACAGGCAAAGACAGGACTGAACCCCTGAAAGGTAGTGGGAGTTTAACAAAAACATTTTAATGAATTAACCACAGTTATCTGTGACAGGGCTGGCTCCTTATAGCTGCGGTTAGGGGGTCATCGGCTGTGCTGTAATGAAAACGTCCCTTTTGACCACATGTATTTTATGAAATGTCCAGGTTTCCACAAAGCAATGGTGAAGACCATGACGGCTGCCTTGAAGATCCCCCACTTTGGTTATAAAGATGAAGTGGATTTGACAAGGCTGGTGCAGCTGCGCAACGAGCTGAAGGGCCTCTCAGAGGCTCGGGGGGTCAAGCTCAGCTTCATGCCTTTCTTCATCAAGGTGAACTTTGACTTATGAAATAGTGTCAGGGCTGCAGATAGCCGAGTGGTCAAGAGCTTTGGGCGTTTCGAAACGAGGTAAAACAATCTCCTCTTGTGCCTGTGATCAAGACCCCTTTGCACCTTTCAGTCACTTTGGATACGTCTGCTCAATGACGAATGTAATAATATAGTAACATTGTAATAAAAAATTTAAAGATCAACCCTTGAAATCCTTAGTATAGATTTGTATATGTTATGAAATAAGTGACGTACTGCTGAAATTATGTAAAAGTTCCACTGTGCATTTTTAAGTCATGCTATGTCTCTATTACAACTCCTGCTGAATTATGTACTCTTGCTATGACAGAGGTAGGGGTGTATATTAGGCCTGAGGTGATTTAACATCCAGCGGAGTAGCTTTTCATCGGTCACGTGTTGAATCCAGCCAAACCAAAGGGACAGTCAGAGGTCTTGGAGGGCAAACCTGTTTACCGTGCTTTGAATGATGATAATGATCTCTGTTTGAGCAGGCTGCATCCCTTGGCCTTCTTCATTTCCCCATTCTCAACGCCTCTGTGGACGAGGCTGTTCAGAACATCACCTACAAGGTAAAGCCGCGCAGCCACACACACGCTTAGATTTTACCCTCTTTCTTGATATTCAATCCTTCCTCAATAGGAGTCACAGGTTGACGGGCAGTGGATATGACATCTCTATCCAGGAAATGTGCATATTTTTTTGACCAAGTAAACTTACTGTGGGTTGACCGAAATCTTAACCAAAAATGAATCTTTGGTTGGTCGGACCAGAACAGCATTGAACATGCTTCAGGTGACTCATATCTTGACCATGACCTGCCTGAGTTCTGTGGGTTTCTTGAATGTAGCAAGACTTTAAATCATGGATTGGATATCAATGAAATTTGGGGATAGAAACTGGGTGAACAAAAAAAATACAACATGGAGCAAGACATTTTGTCTGAGACCTCTTCTCCATGTCTCCTTCCCACCAGGCGTCCCACAACATTGGCTTGGCAATGGACACCAGCCAGGGCCTGTTGGTGCCCAACGTGAAGAATGTGCAGACACTGAGTGTGTTTGACATCGCCGTGGAGCTCAACCGCATGCAGAACCTGGGAGCCACGGGCCAGCTGGGCACGCCCGACCTCACCGGCGGCACCTTCACCCTCTCCAACATCGGATCGGTGAGCTCGGGTGGGATTAGGTGGTACTTAGGAGAATAAGCTTGGTAGATGGTACCGATAAGTCTAGCATGTAACATTGAGAAAAGAATATAAAGCCTTGGTTTCACTATTTAAAATAACTAATCTAATAAAGCTAAGTGGTAATTGTTTGCTAGCAGATGCATTTTCAGTGCTTTGTTTGTGTGTTCCCTTGAACCAGATCGGAGGCACGTATGCAAAGCCAGTAATTCTGCCTCCTGAGGTGGCGATTGGAGCTCTGGGAAAGATCCAGGTTTGTGAGAAAATGTTTGACTTCGTTGTCCATGCTGGCTGTGATGAGACGCGCAGGGGTACGGACCTCAGCTGATCATGGGAGCTGAGTGTTGGTGCTGGTTACCCGCTCAGTGGGCATGTGGTCTACTGCCCGGGAGCTGCCAACATGATACAGTCGCACGGCTGAGCCACTGTCCGCAAACGTTACAGCACGTTTGTTCTGTTATTGTGGACTGTACGATTGCTTCTTTAATAGGTTTTGTGACCCACTCACACCCTCTCTAGGTTCTTCCCAGGTTTAACTCAAGGGACGAAGTGGTGAAGGCTCACATCATGAACGTCAGCTGGTCGGCGGACCACCGAATCATTGACGGGGCCACAATGGCGCGGTTCTCAAACCTGTGGCGAGGCTTCCTGGAAAACCCTGCGTCCATGATCCTGGACCTAAAATAAGCTGGTGGTGCCCTGGACTGCCTCCTGGATGAAAGCCCAGCGACGCAAAACCATCCACCGTAACTGTGTGACGACTGTCTGTGCCGTGACACTCTGGATGGTCAAAATGAACGGGTGGCTCTGGTGCCCATACTGCATCCATCCTCAACGGCCTTCCAAACATTTCTTCCTCAGAACACGAACGACTGCACACTACATCTAGTCAGCACAGTGGAGCTAATATCTAGAGCCAGGCTGTTGTTTTATCATTGTGTGTGGCCTTAGTTTGATTCCTCTCTTCTGGTTGCCTTACTGATATTCAGGATGGTTATGAACAGTAAAGTTTTTCCTCGAGGGGCTAAATGTTTGAGAAATAACCTGTAGTGAACCTGTATTTGTGAAAACTGTGTAACCTTATAAAATGTCCCTGCACCTTGAAGGATATCTGTTCTGAATCCAGGGAATGTCCTTGAAGATGCATGGCTATTTCCTTTCTTTGTGTCACTGCTCCGGCGGCCCCCTCATCAGCAGCAGAAAGCTATTTGAGACAATGTGTTGTACAACGATTCTCCTAGATCAGCCTGATGGCACAACTCACATCAACTCAACGCTACGTTAATGGTTATTATCAGCAGTTACTATAATGGTTCCCCGGTTAGGTTGATCAATTTGTTACACAGGTGCTGCTTTCCTCGCCGATAACATTGTTTTTAAACAGAAAATGGTCACGGGTGGAAGTGAACAACTAGTGTAGTAATAGTAGTATTTTGGAAATGTGTACTTTGCTCTCACTGTATTTTAGGGATATTGTATTATTTTAGGGATCTTGTATTATTTGAAGGGGCAAGTGAGCTGCCAGTCTGAATCATCGACAACCACTGTTTCTGATATTGTTTTGATTCTGACAAGTTTTAATAAATTTGAGGTGTATGGAAATATTTGATTAGCTTTGCTGAGTGTCCTTATTGTGTTATGCAGTCAGGCCCATTCCTTTTATCATTAATGAAGGTGAGCAAAGAATACATTTACAATAATAAAATATGGGAAAAGGATTTATAAGATGGAAGATGTCGGGGTGGATCATAGAAGTACTCTTACATACAGGGAGGGAAAAAAGCATTTGATCCCCTGCGGATTTATTACGTTTGCCCACTGACAAAGACATTTTCAGTCTATCATTTTTATGGTTGATTTATTTGAACAGTGAGAGACAAAAAAATTCAGTTAAGCCCATGTCAAAAATGTTATGAATTGGTTTGCATTTTAATGAGTGAAAAGTATTTGATCCCCTCAATCAGAAAGAGTTCTGGCTCCCCAGGTGTCTTTCATTCAGGTATTGAGCTGAGATTAGGAGCACACTCTTAAAGGGAGTGCTCCTAATCTCAGTTTGTTACCTGTATGAAAGACACGTTCATGAAAGCAATCAATCAGATTCTAAACTCTCCACCATTGCTAAGACCAGAGAGCTGTCCAAGGATATCAGGGACAAGATTGTAGACAAACACAAGGCTGGAATGGGCTATATGACGATCGCCAAGCAGTTAAGTGAGAAGGTAACAACAGCTGGTGTGATTATTCGCAAATGGAAGAAACAAAAGAACCGTCAACCTCCCTCGGTCTGGGGCTCCATGCAGGATCTCACCTTGTGGAGTTGCAATGATCATGAGAAAGGTGAGGAAACAGCCCAGAATTACATGGGAGGATCTTGTCAATGATCTTACGGCAACTGGGACAATTGCCTCCAAGAAAACAATTGGTAACACTTTGCCATGGAGGACTGAAACCCTGCAGTGCCCGTAAGGTCCCCCTGCTCAAGAAAGCACACGTACAGTCCTGACTGAAGTTTGCCAAGAACAAATATGCGTCTACCAACTAATTGCATTTTACAATAATATTTATATATATGCATTTTTGTATACCTAAGCTGTATTTTTGTTCTGTCCATGGCACTGTGTGGACATCTGTAGGGATTGGATAGAAACCAGTGATATCGTGTTATCTCACCCAAGCACTAATCAAAATGTAACTGACCACAAAAGCTACACGTTGCAAAGGTCTTCTCAGTCTGTGGCATTGAAGATGAGATGTCTTTAGTCTAATAAAACATTTCAGAAAGGGTGCTTCATCTTCAAGGAGTTCTGGAGAATATTATTTTCAGATTTTTATTGTTTATTTGGTTGAACAAAGGACAGACATGACAGTTAATGGTTGTCCAGCACTATCTCACTTTTTCCTATCGTCTTTTGGATGTGTCGTCAGGGAGATTATGAAAGATCCAAGATAAGAATGCGACAACCGTCACTATTTTTAGTCCCCTGACTAAACATAGACCTCCAGGGTCACATTTCAGTAATCAACACTACCGACACACACAAGGGACAAGGCCCATTGCTACGCTGTTAAAAGATTTTGAAAGGAAATAAGCTTTTTTCCATCGAGACAATGGAATACTCTGAGATCATTTCAATGGAATCCATCCAGCCTTTCTGCTAGGTATTTAACACTTTTCGTCAGTCAACTTAGATGGTCTACAAGGTACTATTTCAGCAGCATCAGACCGGCAACAGCACTTGACAATGTCTTGAGGACTACCATAACTGTGACAAATATATTTATATAATTATCTTTGCCGATTAGGTGAAAAAGCTATGAAATGTGAAAATCTTTGAAAAGGAACAATGTACAAATAAGATATGTCATCTTATAATCAATCATCCATTTAATTAACAACAATACTTTCTGCAGCAAACTATTCCAACTACCTTGTCAAGTTGAGTGAGCAGGGACTTATCAGACAACAGTCCTGTTCTGAGGCTGCTGGGACAGTTGTTGCAGGGTTACCATGACTGGGATAGCAGTGTGCAGTGGGACTGTCAGCTCCATCAAGTCCCTTTGGGAGACTAGAATAAAGAAAACCAAACAAGATTTGCAGAAGCAACAAGACCTAAAGGCTGGTGTAGGTAGGTGAGTGATATTTCTCTTTTTATGGACATATTCATAGTTCAGAAATCAAAGGCTTAATGGCACGTTCAGGGGCCAGAAACCGCTAAGATAATGAGGGAGGACATTGCAATGATTGCTTACTGTTCCGCTTCCCTGCCATAGAGTGAGACATAACTGGGAAGATCGGATTATCTTAGCCAAACTGAAAGAGAAGGTGGTGACAGCAGAAGGGCGTGTCATTTTAAGGATTGAAAAGGAGGAATGGAAGGTACAACTGAAATAACAATGCACATATTTGATGGCCGAACAACTTGTACTCATCAATAATGTTCACTAAATATTCTTTGACAGACTCTGCCCCAAGCCTTGGTTCACTTTCCTCAACTCATGGAGTGGCACCTTCACAGGATTGGACTACAAACAATCCCAAGCTTTGTTTCTAGCTTCGAGAATCTAATTGTTCTCGATCTGTCCCGAAATGCCATCACAGATATTCCAAAAGAGATTGGTCAGTAAGCCAGTTGTCGTTACATCCCTACCCTTCAGTGGTTTTATCACAAGCCCTGATTTCTGCATCATTCATATAACAACACAGTGCATCTCCTTCTTCCAGGTAAACTGACCAAGCTAAGGGAGCTACTGGTGAGCTACAATAGAGTCCAAAGTGTTCCAGGGGAGTTGGGCTATTGTCAGAACCTAGAGAAACTGGAGCTGGCAGGCAACAGGGACCTTGACCAACTGCCTGCGGAGGTACTCAGCCTTGTTTCAAAGTTCCAGTCAGTGACTCTACTTATACATAATGCAAATACAAACAACATATTATACAACCAGACCAACGGCATCTTAAATGAGACCTTCTCCAGTACTTTATGTTTTCAGTATTTCCTGGTTTGCCAATGTCCGCTTTTGTTGTCCACAGATTAGCCATCTTAAGAAGCTGTACCATTTGGATCTCTCCCTGAACCAGTTCACCGAGATTCCTGAGAGTGTGGTCAGTCTGCCGGCTCTAGAGTGGTTAGATATGGGCGGAAATCGTCTGCAGAGCTTACCTCATGACATTCACAGGTCGGTATTCCTGCATCCATCACACGCATACCTCCAGTGACAGCATTTTTATAGATACACATCGAAGACCCTTAGTATCAACCATGATGTTAAGAATCTGCATAAATGTGCACTTTCGCACTTGCTTTGCCAAGAATGGAGAAACTGCATACAATGTGGCTGCAGAGAAACGAACTGGAGTTCCTACCTGATAACATTTGCAACATGCCAAGCCTGGACACACTGGTGCTGAGCAACAATAAGTTGCAGGACATTCCCTCAATGATGGAGGACATGAACAATCTCAGGTGAGCGCCACATCAACTGGGGGGCTGATCTTGGTTGCATACTCCTCCATACTCCACTCCATTTCCTAGTCTCCTCAAAAGCATCAAATACACATCCATTTTCAGATAAGTTTAACTTTCTAAACAGCTTGGCAGACAGTCGACGAGCACGCTCAACCTGCTCCACCAGTGAACACAGACCAACACCATGTTTGCATTCCCAAGGGATCTGTGTGGTCTCACACGTGGTTTTAGCGCAAACCCAGTCTGTCAAACCAAGTTGTAATGTTCAGTTCATGAACGATTCGTTCTTTTTGGACAAATATTTTTTGTGATTCTAGTGAGTCCTTCAATTGTATCGTTCATTCGAACGTTTGACAGCAATTACTACATGATCACTTCCGGACATCCAGCTCAGTTCTCTGATCAACATCTATGTACATTCACTGAGAGAAATAGATCAAGACAGGATCTTTATAAAGACATGTTTATAACTGATAATTGAATGCAGGCCATCATAATAAATATAGTTAGTTGATTACTGATGTCATGAAAAAAAAAAAAATGAAAACACGTGTAAATGACTATCGTTCAACTGAACCGTTGTTTCGGTAGGCACTACTGACTCAAATGAATGAAATGACTCGAAAGATTCAAACTTTTTACTGAAAAACTTAACAAGATTCGGGTGAGTAGAATGAATCAAACTTCCCATCACTAATACTAGGTTCCCTCCAGGAGTTTACTTGGAAGTACAAAGTTAAAAAAGCAATGGACAGCAGCAACTCTATGGAGTATACTTTTTCTTAACAAAAGTTTTAACTCCTATTAAAACGAACAAACGATTCCCACTAATTGTCTACAGTATCCAAACAATTAAAACACATTTTTTGTTTGCTATATTTTCAGGTTTGTGAATTTCCGAGACAACCCTCTAACATATGAAGTAACATTTTCTGCTGCCCCAACCAAGTCCGAGGATGATGAAGATGATGACAGAGAGATGTTTGGCCGAGATTTCATGCGGCTCTACTGCCAGGAAGCACGAAAAAGAGTTCATGCTATGCTAAATAGTCATAGCACAAATTGTATGTACCAACAAACATGTTCTTGAACTTCACGGTCGTGTTTTTTTAGCTGTTCTTAAAAGACATGCCAAAGGAAAATAAATGTTGCTTTTTATGGAAAAGAAATGTTGCTTTTTAATGACTGTTTGAAATGTCTGTTTCAGCACCTGGGTCCAACTACACTTCAGAAATAAATGTGACCCTTAAAGCCTTGGCAGAATCTGACCCGTCTCAGTGACCACAGCAGGCATTCACGTTGGGGTTCTGTCAGGTCTTGTTGTCTGCCTGTGTTCAACAGTGCCTCGTTCTCCATGCAGTGACGGCCTGGTCGGGTCAAGTGTGTTCTCTTCAGCTTCTCTTTAAACTAACTCTATCTTGTCCAACACTTGGGGGAAATTCCATTTAATTCCCAGTAAAAGAGTGACATTTGTTATTAAACTCACTACATTTTAAATGAGATTGACTCCAACAATAATCTTGTCTGATATGTCCTAAATCATGGCCCTGAATGTATTAACTGTCTTTGTTTTCATTGTTGCCAGTGTAAAATGTAATTACTGCAACCAACCAACATGTGATCAACATAACAGCGCTGCCTACTTAAACGATAGTTGTGCCATCCATTCTCTCTGTCCATTCTCTCCTCAGGCTTCCCTGTCAATGGAATTTATTTTCAGCTAGCGGGCAGGAACTGCAGTTAGTAAAACATTTTCTAGAGAAATGTCTGTGCTGGTGTAGTAACGCAGGCTGGGGACGAATCCCCTCTGCTGCAGAAAGTGAACCCTGCCCTGGTCGATCAGCAGCTTGCACAGACGTCCGATGTGTTCACGATCCTCAGCATTCAACGCGCTAATGTAGGGGAGAAGGAGAGGACGCAATTATCTGCAATGCTTCTACACCTGTGTCGCGGCTACACACCTACGCAGCGCAACCCTCTCTCTTAACCGTTATACTCACCCTTTTAAGAGGTCTGGTTCGGACTCCTCCGTCGCCTCATGTTCCTCTTCCTCAAAGGTTTCGCCAGTCTGACCTTGGGTTGGAGAGGAGCGTTTGGCTTGACTGAAGCCACAGGTTGCCCAGCTTGACATGCGCAGGAAGGCAGCGAACTCCGGGGCACCCAGCCCCCTGTCCTTGAAGAACTCTTTGCCAACATAGTGTCTCCAGTCGCAGCGGTGGTGACAGCACAAGGCAATGGCGACCCCACCCACCACCAGCTCCTGCCTGTCTCCGGTCTCCTCCGCCACACTGGGGCCGGGCGGCAGCTCCGCGCCTGGGGACTCTCCAGGCTGCTGCTGGAGCTTCGGCCGCTTGCTGGGTGGCGGGTCTTGGGCCCCACGTGGTGTGGCATCCGAGCTGCCAAGCAGACACTGAAGCGCGAGGTCTACTCAGGACAAGTGGAGGTTCGTGAGGAAAGAGGAAAAGAGAAATGCTTTAATCAAGCTGTTTGAAACCCCTTCTACTATATGTTGCCTTTCAAAAGTGGATATTTAGCACCATTCAAGATTACAATACAACAGATTTCATGCCCATTATTGCTTGGCCTTACCGGTTGCTGCTCCACACAAGTGTTTGCCTACTCCTACTACAGGAAGTCCCTTTTCTTGAAGGAGAGGAACTTTACCTTAAAAGCAAATAACAGGCATTGTTTAATTTTTATTTGGACAGAAACATGGGGAGGCGAGAGAGTTTTTGCCAAAAGGGCAGGTGGCCAGATTTGAACACACAATGCAGCAGTACATGTCCCCACGAGGCCTTTATGCGTCTGGCCAACCTAGGTCACGGTCTGTCAAAAACTATTTGGCTGTAAAGAAAAAATCTCCTATATTTTTCAAAGAATATCTGTCATCGCCCACTTATGTTTGAAGGGTGGTACCATGTCATACTATAGAATTTTGGGGGGCATGCAATCTCTTTCACAGGGTTGAGAGGAACAATCCATTTTCCCAATGGCAAACTCAGGGTGAGCATGTGCAGATGTCTAGTAGGATCTGATTGACTGTTGAATATGATGACATTTTTTCCCAATTAAATATGGCCTTTCAATAAGTTACTTGTACTTACGCAAATCAAGGTGCTGGATATCCACTTGTAGTCTTTCAAATTTGGTATTAGCATTCTGGTGTTTGCCATCTACCTGAATTATATATTTTTTTGAGGGGATGAATAGAGCAATGAGTAATTGTTTACAGAATACCTTATGATGTATTAATGGTTTGATAGGCAAAAGACAGCCAAACCGGTGGGCATACTTTAAAACGGGTGCTGGATCGTTCCACAAGCAGGAATTGGATATCGTCGTAGTCTTTCAGAGCAACACGGATCCAGTGAGAAAGCTTGCCTTTCCCTGCACCAAACTCAACAAAACACCTCTTCGGTCCAAGCAGCTGCAAGTCTTCCATGTTTCCCAAAAGGGACGCCTTGTAAAGCAGGCAATACAAACAAACGATCATACAGAATACAACGTAAACGAACACACATCTCTGTATCCCAGGCAATAAACCGGGGTACCTGTTGCTTCAGGTGTTTAAATGCGGTGTCCCCATTCCTCGGGTCATTCAACGCTTCGTGGAGAGCAGCATGAGATTTGATGCTTTCTTCGTGTTTGCACTCGAACCCTAGAGAAGCATTGCCGGCACTTTCATTGCACACGTCCAGGTTGATTAACGGTGTTATACAAGTCCGTGAATGATGTCAGGTATTGGTTACCTTTGACAGCAGTCTTTAGTTTTGTAATTAGCAAGTCCAACTCGGCTTTGCTCCGATCCGCCAGGGGCACCTAAATGAAGGGAATCCCACAGTGACAACCTTGTTGGTTGGTCCGTTGTAGTTAGTGTCAACATCTTTCTAAGCTTCCGCTAATGTGTACACCCAGAAACCTGACAGACTATTTCCAGGTTTGACAACTGTAAAAGCTGTTTAATAGTGGAGAGGATTTAGTTACCCTCAATGCTAAAATTAGCCGCACCTACGGAAATTGTAGTAAAGTGTACCATTTTTTATTTCTTTCAAATATGTCATTTGCATCTTTGCCATTACCTCAACTTTGGGAGTGTTCTCATCAGTTGTTGGTCCAGCATTAATATCTTGCACATAGAACACCTACATTCGCATGGGAGAAATATTAATTAATTAGTATTCCTAATTCAGACTGCTTCACAAAGAAGGGAAAGATGTATACCCCTATGATTTCTGAGATTCATGGAGTTGTATTTATTTAGTTATATTAACTTACAGGCTTGGGTTTTACTCTGGAGTTGCACTTCTTCAGATGTTTTGCTAAAAGGTCTTCGAATACAGTACTAGACGGACAAAATATATAGATTTAGCCAGAGGTTGTTATATTTATAACCTCATTAAAATTCGTGATTTTGACTCAACCAACTCACTGCTTTGGATCCAGCGGGCATGGTATTCTTTTTTTCTCAGACTCCGTTTCCTAAACCGGTAACACACGATAAGCCACAATATGAAACATGTACTCTCTCTGTACCCATCTCATGAGTTACCTAGTAGAGATTCTCAAACTTCTCCCCAGGGATCCCAGACGGTCCACGAATTCAAAAGATTCATGAGCAACACATGAATCAAAGCGCTTGATATTTAGTTGACTCGGTTAAGAATTATGAAGGTTTATGAACGGGCTACAACATTGTGAAACGCCTTGTAATCTCCTATTTAACTATCCCAACGCTTCTCTAATCGTTGAGTGTAGTGTATTGCATATGCCATAATAGCGAACTACATCAACGTTACACATTCGTTCATTTGATCCAACTAGCCATGACAGGGAAAGCTTCGGCACGGGGTCATACTGTGTGCTCGTGTATTGCTCTACTTACGCCGGCGTTAGCATGTTCTCCGCAATATAATTTCCCACTTCCAACTATCATTTTGCAGTATCGTTTTTTCCTTTCCACGTAAAATGAACATCTTCCAGTCAGAGGTGCGGATACACCATCTGCGATAGGGACATCCATGTTTCCAACTTACACTGTTAAAAATATTTCAAATTCGTGTACAGTATAATAGGGACAAGTTCGAGACCGTCTACGTTTTTAGAGGCTGCGCTGGAGCGGGCTACTCTGATTAACCAGACCAGGGCTGTTAGTTATATCCTGTAATCACAAGTGCATGTAAGTCATTTAGTTTTTTTAAATTTGTTTTACTGTTAGACTTCAAACTTAACGCAACAAGTAAAACATTACGTTTATGGTCTTAACTTGTCTGCTGTATAGACCAACTGGAACGCGCAATTATTTACGTCTTTACTTCCGTCGCCTCTTTAGACGCTTACTCAACCGTCATTCGCGGGGGAGAAGCGCCAAACTCAAAGTTGAAGACATTGTTTCTTTTTACCAAAATCCTTGGATATTGCATTTTTTTATATGAAATTGTTTGGAGTATGAAACAATCATGACAGAAACACTTTTCAACAAGAGACTGCAAGTACACGTGAAATGCAAAGATTGCGAAGAAAGGTAGTTAGCTACTTTCGCCTGCTGCTAGCCATGCCTTGCTATTAACTTGACATTATTTATTTAGCTACCCCTAACGTTATAGCTAGGTATCTACTTGTTTAGCTAGTTAAGCCATAGACAAGCAGTCCATGTTAGATAACATGGTCAGTAACGCATTTAGTGAACTGGCTACAGTATTGTACTTAGCAAGTCAGTGCAGTATGGCTAGCTAAATATCTGTGCTTGAAATATTCGCCAGTCACCGGAGAGTGGCGCTTGATGAGAATGTCTCTAGGGTGTTATGCAGTTTTACACTGTAAATAAAGGACAGTGTACAACTGCATAAGGATTTTGTTAATTTTATGTTACAGAAGAGCAAATATCAGAGTCAGCATTGAACTTCAACTGACAACAAATCCTGTTCACAAAAGGGTAAGTCCTTTTGCGTAACTTTGTCGGTGCTTAACAAGGCAGGATTTCTGTTCTCATTATTCCTCATGTGTAACAAATGTATTGTTCAAACCAATTATATTGTTTGCTACTTGTGGCATGCTTTAGACTGAAGTTCAAGCTGGGTGTCTGAAAAAACTGCTGACCCAAAAAGACTTTATAGCATACGTTTGATTGGCCTGATAAATAAGTCTTAGACTAATGTAACCACTGTAACTTACATATTTGTGAATTCTAGGATCTGCTGGTGAGACTGACCGATGACACCGATCCGTATTTTTTGTACAACCTTGCAATATCAGAGGAGGATTTTCAAAGGTACAGAATACCAAGTAATGTGCCCACTAAAATGTAAAATGTGTGTGCATTACACACTAATCGCATGTCTTCTCTGTCATCAGTTTGAAAGTTCAGCAGGGTCTGTTGGTAGACTTTGTGTCTTTTCCTCAGAAGTTCATAGACCTACTTAACCAGTGTATCTCAGAGGAAGACCGGGATCATCCAAAGTGAGAAGACCACCCTTTCTCAGTTTTGTAAATGTTTTCACAGGCTGTGAGATAATGAACATGTGTTGTCTGCATCCACTCTTTTCCCTAGATTTCTGCTCCAGTTGTCATCTACATCCTCCCCAGTGTTAGACCACAGCCCTGCCAACCTCAATGTTGTGGAGACAAATGCATTCAAACATCTCACACACCTGTCTCTGAAACTGTTACACGGCACCGATTTGGAGCTGAAGAAGTACCTGGCGGTTTGTCTCTCCAGTGTTAAGGTCAGTGAATCTCCTGGAGTTCACTTATAAACACCAGGCTGCAGACTCAGGATAGGTTGAAATTAAGATACTTACCAAGTGTGAATAACAGTTGTCATTCTCCTGCAGATTCACACACTGTAACAAAGTCATTCATTTGTAATCTGTCTTTTTTTGGCTGGGCTCACTGAGTGTCTGTGGTGTCAGGTTGGGCCTGGGTTCCGGCCTCATCTGAGCGGACTTGTTGAACCTGGCTAGAATTTTCAGGCCTGATGTAAAATCTAGTGTGATGGCAGACTTACAATGCACTTTCGCCTTCAGGCTGAACAGGCTCCATAATATAAAAAAGAAAATGTTAAACTGACCTCTTCCATGTGTACTACATTTTCTTCTCTTTTTATCTGACAGGAGGAGAAGCAGCAGTTGGAACAGAGACTGAAGAAGACTGAAGATGATCTTTCCAGACAGCTGAGCTATGCACAACAGGTAAACCAGTGGAAGATTGGTATTAACATGCAGGCAGGTTTGGATAACCCTTTGCTCTAACTGGTTGTTCCTGATAGAAGTTACATTGCCCATGTCTTTTACAGACTCTGTCAGAGAAGAGCAGAGAGCTGGACAAGTTGCGGTCGGAGTGGACCAGCCAAACAAGCGCCCTCTCCAGCCGTCACTCTCAGGACCTAACTGCGGAGCGGGAAAAGGCTCTGGAGGTACCCAATTATAATCTGTCTACTGCCTAGAATTCCACTTATCTGATGGTGTAAGAGCTGGCATTCTGTTCTCTCTTTGGGGTATGAAATTGGTTCTTTTATAATAAGAAATGTTACCTTCAACGTACATCTCGTTGCCCTGCGCAGACGCAGACCAGGCTTCAGCAGCAGAACGAGCAACTGCGCCGGGAGCTGGAGGGGGCCCACTCAAAGAGCACCCAGCAGCTGCAGAGCAGGCTGGCCGAGCTGGAGGCCTCCAACAGGGACCTGACGGAGAAAAGATACAAGAGCGAGTCCACCATCCGTGACCTCAAAACAAAACTTGTCGGCCTGGAAGAGGTGAGACCAATGCAGACAATTCCATTGTACAATTCCATTGTACGGGAACATTTTAAAGTGCTGTTTTAACTGCTAGGATGAGCAGCTATTGGGTCATATCATGCATGTTTTTTTACATTAATTTACCGAATTGAGTGGGCAGTCTCTAATCCTGCCCATGCCCATAATGTTGATGTAGAATGTGTGTGTCTGTGGGCTTGTGGGAATAGGAGTCTCAGCGAGCAAAGCAGCAGGTCCTGTCTCTCCGGAGGGAGAACGGCACCCTGGACACCGAGTGCCACGAGAGGGAGCGTCAGGTGAACCAGTTGCAGACGCGCTTGGCCGTCCTGGAGCAGGAGATCAAAGACAAGGATCAGCTTGTGCTCCGCACCAAGGAGGTGCTGGAAGCCACTCAGCAGCAGAAGGTAGCGTCCATCCCACAGACACCAGATGAAAACATTCACATCAATACTGTCGGAAGGCTACGATGTTGGTTCAAACCTGGATTGATTTTTTTGTGTGTAGAACTCTGTAGAAGGCAATGCAGAATCCAAACAACTTCAGATAGGAAAGCTGGAGGCCACCGTGAAATGCCTGTCTGAGGAACTCATAAAGGTTGGTCATTTTTTTCCCCCCAATATGTTTTTTATTTTCAAGCTTGTCCTTTAAAAACACTTGGTCACAGGTTCAATCCGGCCTAATTGAAATCCGCTAGCTCTTTAACCACTCTCGCACTGAACAACAAATATCTGTACCGATAATTTCTTAATTTTTTCGTGCTGCCAATCACATGCCCTTCATGTCATTGAAAGTGGAGGTGAAGTGCCATCTACACACATGTGGGAGTTTGATGTCATTATTGAGCCGATTTTTAAATCAGCCTAGTGAGGTATAGGGCAGGACCAGCACAAAGGAAGCTCGGAACAATTCGTTTTTTTTACCAGTAACATTGCTTTCACCGTGTCCACCAATATTCAGTCTTTAAAATAGACCTACCATAAACAAGTCCAAACTTTCTTCAGTTTGAAATTGTCATCCTTTCCATAACAAAACGAGCCTACATGTTGAGTTATGTGGGGGTGTTGTACGCCCTTCGCAGCATTGGCGTGTTCTCCAAACAGTTACACGACGTTTACCACGCCTGCTTTTACTTGGTGACGATTTACCTCAGAGGAGATTAATGAAAGTCCCTCGCTAACTAGAGTGTTGTCTTCCTAGGCCAACGGCATCATCAAGAAGCTACAGGGAGAGCTGAAAAGCTTGGCGGGGAAGATCAAGGTGAAGAACAGTGTGACGGTATCCCAGGAGAAGGTGCTCCAGGAAACCCAGGAGAGACTACACACAGCCCAGAGAGACCTGCAAGATGTTCAGCAGCAGCTCAAGCATAGAGAAGAAGAGGTGTGTGTGTGGCATGTTTGTCTAAGGACTAGATATTTCCAGAAAGAGTATCTGGCATGAGGTTGGGATTGATCTGTTCTGTAGTAACCTTCTGTCCTCTGTAGGTGTCGAAATTGAAGGAGCAGTTAGAGGCATCCGTTCAGAAACTAGGCGAAAGCAGGGAAGTCCTGAAAACAAATGAGAACGGTATGGATATTTTTATTTTTCAATTGTTTGTCAACGTACGAAAGGGTTTTGGCATTTTTAGCCTGTTTTTAATAATTAAAAACTGCATTTAATGTGAAAACCATGGCTTAATATTGTCCCCCAGTTATAATGTGGCTAAACAAACAGCTGAACGAAAACCAGCTCGCCAGGAAGCCGGAGGTTGTAGGAACATTTGAGACTCCTTCAGCTCTCTCTGCCTCAGCTGGACAGAGGACGGGCAGTGCTTCTCACATCATGGTACGCAATAAATGTCTTGGTAAATGCTGTATATAGTAAGATATTGGCTTGCTATATTGTTGCAGTGGGTAGTGAGTTTATTTAATTGATTTTAGCCACTAATATGTCAGATTTATTCATAGAACTGTAATGACTTTGGTGTGTATATATAGTATAGATTTTTATTTCTAAATAATTGTGTTTTATCAGGGGGAAAATAAAATCGTATTAGTAGGAACAAATAGCCACAGATTAACTCTTAACATTTTGAATTTGTGACCAATTCATGCTCTTTGGGTTCACTCAGACCTAAACACAATTGAACTACTCTTAAACATGGAACAAGGCAAATCTTTGAATAATTGACATCTCTACCGCTGCCTGCATTACATAGTAAGCCATGACTGATTCATGACTGATGTACCTAAAACAGGTTGAGTGCAAATATTTTAAACTGAATTAAAATGTCACTCCAGCATGGAGATCAAGTCCAGTGACTTGGCTACGGAACGTAGCCCTGACCTGTTGTGAATGATGCCGTCATGTTGACCACCCATGTTGACCACCTTCTAAAATCATGACTTGACCAGCGACGTCCACAAAATAACATCCACTAAATCCTGGCTTCTGTGTGCTTTACCTCTTACCAGCTCGACAGCCGAGCGTTTCCCCCCTCGGCCGGGCAGGGCTACCCCATCACGTCCACAGGGAACTCAAAACACTCCTCGCTCCCGTTGTCCAGTCACTCTGTCTTCTCCCTACACAGCCAGGGCCCTGGACCCAAGGCAGGACCTCCACCCCTTTAAAATTAACTTTTTTATTAAGAAGATGAAATGGGTGTGGATTTGAGGGGGGGAAATGTCACAAGCATTGACTTTGTCAATTAAGTAATATTGCTGTTAATTTATGTTGAAACTCTCCTATAAAAAAAGAAAATGTTTTTGAACTTACTCTCAATTGAACTTAAAGAAGCAATACCATACTTAGACGTTTGGATGAAAAAGCAGGAAGCTAGAATTCAGTAGTATTTTGTGGTTCTGAACATGTGAACCTGCAGAGCAACTCTTCAGGCGTTTGCTTGAGTTCCATGTTGACCTGAGCTGAATTGCAGGTCCAGTTTAACCCCATGAGTGCCAAGTCTAACATGTCGCCGGTGAACGCGAGGGACGGCAGCCCCACAGCACCTCAACCCCCCCAGCCCTCCAACAAAGAGAAGTGAGTCCAGATCTCTCTAGAATAGAAACCTGTGTGGGTTTTTATTACTTTTCCAGATTTCATTATAAAACATCTGATTTGACTGGATGGTTCATCACCTCCGGCACGAGACGCATCCTGTGGTTTCAATCAGTAACTGCCTTCCCCACACAAAGCCGGAATATTCTTTCTCTCTTGCTGAAACTGTAGCAGGGAGCCTGCTGGATTGGAGTCTAAATACTTTGAGAAGAGAGAGGACAGCATTCCGCTTCGTGGCCTGTTGTCTGGCATTCAGCTCAGCAAGGGTAAGGCCTCATCACAAACTGCTTTGGAAACACTCGAGGTTGTGTCGTCGCTGAGGTGTACCAGTGTGTCAGCGAACGTTTTAGGAAAATATGCCGGCTTGTAGTTGAATCACCTCAATAGCTGAACTCCAGCTGCTGCAACAGAGGGTGTCAATTTCTTGAAATCTATAAAGGGGTATCAAAAGGTTCCGTTTTTGGTCCTGCATTGTTTACCTTCAGCAGACCTAGCCTTTTCACGCAGTCTGATTATCAAGCGTTATAGAAATAACGCTTCAGATGATCATGCACTAGCGAGTCATTTTCCATTGGAAATGAGCAGTTTTTGCATTATCTGAAAGTCAGAACGCCTGGCAGTCAAGTCTGAGGCATGTTACTGGACAGACGCTGCTCTCAAATTTCAGGGCCGAGATTTAATATCAGATGTAATTTGATATCAACTATATTAAGTGTTATGAGCTGTGACCCTTCAGATTTCTGTCTTCGATTTAAACACAGTGAAATAAATGAAGGGTATTCGCAGTGACCAGGCTGAATTTGAATTGTTTTAGAATGACTTTCTGTTTTTTTTCCTGTTGTCCCTAGCTGTTCCAAGGCCACCACCAGCCAAGCCGGGTCTGCAGTCCCTACCTTCAGCTTATTTCCCTGGCTGAGTGGAATGGAGTGAAGAACCACTGTGATGTCCACAAGACACGCCAGTGAATGGACTCTGCATACACTGGCTTAGCAGGTTGAACTGTAGGAATAACACCTAGCACATCACCTACATTAACGTTTCAAGCTGCTCTCTTTCCAAGTATTTATTAAACATTGTTTTTAAGATAACCAATCAATCCTAAATAAGCCACTAGATCGGTTTGCCAAAAATGAAGTTTGTTGGTTAAAAGAAAATCACTTGCTGTTGTGTGATCTAACTTGAGTCCTGGCTTGAACGACTCTTGAGCTGGTATGACAACATTTTTCAGTGTTTCCTCAAGTCAAGCTGCCATTTCTTTACTTTGTGCAACAATTTGATAAAGAATGTCTTTGGGAGGCTAACATGTAGATGTTAATTACAAGTCATCACCAGCTCATTGAACAGTCAACCGACTTTCATTTGTTACTGAAGTGTTTGCTGTGTATAAACTGTACATACAGGTGAAAGAAATGTAATCATTAATGTGTATATATTTAACTGTAGAATCAAGTTTTGTTTTCAGAAAATAAAGTGGTGAAATCTGATTACCTGTAACTACATAGGTTAATTTGTCAACCTCACACAGAAACCTGCCATTGTTAGCTATGGACTGAGTACTTAAGTGGCTGCTCTTAAGTAACAGGTGTTGATGTTCAGGTGAGGTTTCCCAGGCCTTAAGGTTTTCGGACAATGTGCAGCTAATGAAGGCCTAAGGTCAGAATTGAACACACGTAGCAGCGCATGGCCCAGAAATCTGGACCACACAGGCCACCTGGTATGTAGTCTTACAGCATCTTCAGTAATCTAGTTAATGATGGTGGATCACAAATTCATGTAGTAATTGTTTCTATGGATAATGATGGCATTGCAATTTAGGGTTTTCAAACATCAATCCACCATACATCAAAATATTCAATTTTATTGAAATGCATGGTTGTATACTTACTGTATATTTACAAGGTCCATAAACAATGTAAGATTTAAAATGCAGAAAACAAAGGCAACGAAACATTGACGAAAAACATGGAAAAGAAAAAAACAGCATACAGTATTTCAAGAAACGAATGTTTTACAGAACACCAACTCATAAATAACTAGAGCACACTAATTTCACAACTGCCATAATTCAATATGTACTTTCTTTTGGTATTTGGTCAATTAGCAAGTTAAAACAAGAACATATTTCGTTTGTACAATTGAAAACAGGTTTATAGAAGGCCACTGGAGATGGATCTACAGATTCTGGGGCTATGCAATGTGTTGGCTGACTTCGGAGGTCCTCTGTGTTGATAAGATGATTTGAAAGGCAAACCCTTCCTGTATGATCATTTTCTGTAACTGATTCATACACGTCAGGAACTTGGCCATGTACATGTACAACTGAGAATAAAAGACAACGGAAAATACCAAGCCAATCTGTCACACATTCCGTGATGTCAAAGACAGCAAGCGGGGGGGGGTGACTGAAGATCTCCTTGTGGTCCCGTCAAAAAGTATCACACCCCAGTAAACCCCAGCACCCCCTCCACAGCATTTTCCAAGCCAGGGAAAGGCACCAGTCTGTCTGAAGAAGTGGTAGTAGGCAACCGTTTGATAATGAGCGTCAAAACAAAGGTGCTTTAAAAATTCTGCTGTATCATTCCAAGTCCGTTGCGTTCACACATTCCGTGGTTAGTATGTGTATTAAGGCTTTTCACGTAGAGATCCGGGGTTATGCCAAGTGGAATTCCGATTCAGCCCGGCACTGTCATTCTCTCTCCGTTCTGTAAAGCTGACGGTCCAGTTGTAGAGGACTACGCAGTCTTTTTGATGCTTTTTTAAAAATATTTCTAGGTTGTTTTTGTTGTGCAGACTCTCCCTCTTCTGATTGTGGAACACACTGTGTTCAGAAACCGGCCTGTCCTACCAGGTGAAGGTCCCTGAGTGAGCTATGCCCCCGTCCAAAATCATCCAAACAACGGTCGGAAAAAGTCAACGTTCAAGAAAAACGGAAATAATAGCCATTGCAAATAGTGCCTTTGGATAGAACTCTCAAAACCATATACTCCTATGTATACATATATAGTGGTAACTCTTAATATAGCTTTTTGATTGTGGTCTACAATACCTATACAAGGAGCTCTCTTTCCTCTGTGTGGTTTTGAAGGGGGAGGGGGTTTGGGCCTCAGCAGTCAGGCCTGAGTTACACATTTGTGTCCTGCAGTAGAGGCTCTTTGGCCTCCCCGGGCAGCTGTGGGCTGTGGGGGTGGCCGTGGGGCGAGCTGTGCTTCTTCCAACCTCCAGGCCGTGGGCCAAGGTGGGGGTGCTCCGGGATGAAGAGTGCCACCAGGAGAGCTAGCAGCACAGAGCACGCGCCGAAAAGGAATGGCGGGCCGGGAATAATGGAACTCTGTGCGGAGCAGAAGATCATTTAACAAAACATTCTCCATACCTGAACTAACAAAAATAAGAAACATCTGGGATTTAAGTTCAACTTGCACAAAGCATTTTCCTAAACATTCATAAATAATTTATTATTAAATAGCGGCCAAAAAGCTCCCTAAGTACATAGTGCCAGTATTAAAAAATCCCATCGTTTAAAAGCAGGGTTAGAACGTTGGTAAACCGTTTGGTCGTATTTGAGGAGATAAGACGGCTGTGACAACAGACATTCAGAATTGACGCCCAATTAAAGTGGATTAGCGGACACATTCTTGTTGTGTGGTGAAGAAGCGTTTTGATTGAGCTTGAAAACACATATAGCAGGTTGTGTTTGGACTAGAGATCAGCAGTTCAGAGAGAACAGGGAGACACGGGCGTGACGGACCTGTGGGATGAGCTGGTGGTGGGGCTGAGTGTGGCCCGATGAGTCCCCATTGCCGTCGGGGGGCGCATCCAACTCCACGTGGAAGATGTAGAAGATGAAGCCGTAGAGGGCCGGGCCCAGGCCGTTACACAGCCCCCTGATCCCCGTGACCATCCCTTGGCCCACCCCTGACGGGTGACACACAACAGCAATTTCACTCAAGTTAAAGAGACATTAAGCGGAATGACAAAAACATTTATATTTTCACCTTGAAATCAGATCATGGTTAAGCACCAACTGCTATCAAGTAATATATAAATATACAATTTAGCTAAACTACCACTTTTACCAAACGACATTTCTCCTTTGTAATTTCACCGTTGGATAATAAATGTTTATAAACGCATTCAAAATAAAGATCAAACCTTGTTGGTCCGGCTCAGCGGTGCGGGAAACCAAAGTACTAATTGCTGGGAAAGTGATGCTTGACATGGCTGCTACAGCCCCTGCAGCCCACATCATCCTGTAGGGAGGAGAAACATTAAATAGCAGAACGTCTTGAAAGGAATCAGCCGTGTTAATGGTCTGAAATGCCTTACGGTCTTACCATGGTTCGGAGCCAAACCCATACCAGGCGAGCTGCAGGATCTGGAACCCCAGGCCGAGCAAGATGGTGTTCTTGTTCCCAATGGAACGCATGAGTAAACTCAACACTACCGTCTGCCAAAGGGAACAAAGATAAATGATGCATAATCCGACACCCTACTTTGGAATGTTGTAAAAGCCTGGAAGGAATGTTCTCAGGAAAGCCTGCATCTGAATAACATGGTAATGCTATGTTGACTGAACGACAACCTACCTGTGCAACGATTGAAAGCAATCCCAGAACAGCAATAAAAGCTGCCACACTTTCAGGTGAAAATCCCATAATCTGAAAAGAATGAGAACAATTCTGTACTGCAGTCTGAAGTAGCTGGAACCACTGACCATTCATATCATGATTTCACAGTATAAATTACATTTACTATAGTCAAACCCAATCAACAAATCAGGTCTTCATATCCCCTTATAAAATTACATGGGAACAGCAAACCGCAAACAGCAAACCCCTTCCATACCAAACTAGTGGCATTGCCTCAGGTTTAGAAAGGCCTGCAATTTTAAAGACCACGAACTGTCAGCCCAGACTCCCAAAAAACCAGAACTACAAGTCTGCTCCGATACCCCAGGCTGTTCAGGCGTGACTCGGGAGACCAGTGTTTGAGGAGCCAGTGAAGGACGGTTCTATGTAAGGGTAAAATTGGCAGTCCACCTCTAAGATGATCACCCCGCCCTGGTCACGCCGACAAAACTGTCAAGTGGATTGGGTACAACGCCAAAACACTCATCAGCATCAATCCAGGCCCAGCAAACTCTTTAGAAACGTGCTGTTGGTAAGACCTCTGTTTCATCAGCAGCTGTCAGGCCAGGAAGGCAGCCATGTCTGGTGGGTCCTCAGTGTCTATCGAAGGACACAACTTCCTGAGGCCAGTCCAGAGCAGTAGGTTTAGCCTGGAGCCTGAGGCCAGTCCAGAGCAGTAGGTTGGCCAGTCCAGAGCAGTAGGTTTAGCCTGGAGCCTGTGGCCAGTCCAGAGCAGTAGTTTTAGCCTGGAGCCTGAGGCCAGTCCAGAGCAGTAGGTTTAGCCTGGAGCCTGTGGCCAGTCCAGTGCAGTAGGTTTAGCCTGGAGCCTGAGGCCAGTCCAGAGCAGTAGGTTTAGCCTGGAGCCTGAGGCCAGTCCAGAGCAGTAGGTTTAGCCTGGAGCCTGAGGCCAGTCCAGAGCAGTAGGTTTAGCCTGGAGCCTGAGGCCAGTCCAGAGCAGTAGGTTTAGCCTGGAGCCTGAGGCCAGTCCAGAGCAGTAGGTTTAGCCTGGAGCC